>CAHIKZ030001474.1:60000-65000 GCA_903632075.3 Acanthosepion pharaonis | reverse complement strand
CTCTTTTTTTTTCTCTTTTCTTTTCCTCTCTTCCTTCTCTCATTTTCTCTCTCTCTTTCTCTTTTTTGTCTCTTCCTGTTTTTCTTTGCTTTTCTCTCTCTTTCTTCTCAGAAAATTTTTCAAACAAACCTTTTGTTTTTTTGGGATAAAAAACATTTCTGTAAAAATGTCTACTCAAATAAACATTTTCCCTTTTTTTTTTGGCGCTGGCAAAAATTGAAATTTGTTTTTGTTTTTATCTCAATTTTGCATAAAATCATAAATTTCTCATGAATAAAAAGACGAAGGTAATCCTCTGGGATGATCTTTAATTTGAATCGAAATGTCAGCAGAATTGGAATGGGAATGTTTTGTCAAATTTGTTTTCTTTTTTTTTTTTCTATAACGTTCTTCCGATTGTTGCATTTATAAATTTAAATCCTTTTAAAAAACTATATTGTCATTAACATTTCATTTTCTTTTCTAAAATACTTTCCCAGATCTGCCGACAACATCTTCCTATCTCCTTAATTCTAATAATGTATATAAAATGTAAAAAAAAAAACGACTGATTTGTCCACTCATTATTCACATTCCAAAAAATTTGCAGACGTTGAAACTACATTAACTTGTTTTCGTGACAGATTTTCCGTGTTAAGAAGATCTAAAGGATCATTTTTTAAATTTGTGATCTTTTTTTATTAAAAATTTTTACTAATTCTGTCTTTACTTCTAATCGAAGTAAATTGGACTTTCAATCTGACGCTTCGCTGCTTTAAATTCTTTTTATTACAACTCAAAGATGAAAGTAATTTACATCAAATACGAATATAAATACTTTCTCCCCATACCAATTCTTTAAAATAAGAAAAAAAAATCCTATCAAAATTTTCGTAATAACAACAGACAATATTCATGAACCATTGAGTTCTGGGGTTTATCAAAAAATATTGTTTCGTCTACAAACAATGCTTTTTTCTGGGTTTTTTTTTTGGTATTTTGGGTTTTTTTTTATCTAATTCTTCTCTATATATGGGGACGGTGGAGTTTTTAATCGATGTTTTCAAAGTTCAAATTCCAGTGGAATCCATTACATTTTTTTACGTGTTTACCTCAATAAAAATTTTAATCCTCTTTATTCCCCACCCCCGGCTAAAGGTAAATTCAATCCAGACTGATTCATAGAAATCTGTCCTGCTACTTTTTTTTTAAAATAAAAGACCAAAGAAATAAATGGCAACCTACTGCATGAAAAAGTTCTGCCTCGTCAGATACTTTTATCGCCTAAACGTGTTCACGTATAGCATATATAGACTGAAATCTCTATATAATGCATCGTCCGATTATCGGGGTTGTAGCACCTCTTTACAAATTATGGATAATAATAATTTCATAAACAAAACGAAAATAGTTGAATATATTTTTTTTTTTTTCAATTGAAAAACAATACATTTTTATGTAAAAAGACAATAATGTAAAAATTTAAAAAGAATATAATTCATTTTTTTATAATAAAAATACCAATAATATTTTCTAATAAATAAAAAATAATTGAAATAAAAAAAAATACTTTTACCTGAATAATTTTTTTATGTACAAAATATCTGTAGTTGAAAATTTTAAAATTACGTACAAAATATTTAGATTTCCGCATAAAATAACCCATAGATATGTTGATATACCACTAAACAAAATCAACCAACCAAATTCTTCAATTATCCAAGCCTATCTGAACGTTTTCTTCAATGATTTTTGGTCGACTTTGTAATTTTTTATTCGTCTCAATATCTGAAATTAATATTTTGATTCTTTTCTAAATTTAAAACTTCCTCTCTATTGCTTTTTGATCATTTAAATGGGGACACTTATAATGCCGGATATTTATGGATCTAAACGACCGGATTAGGTTTAATTTTTTTTTTTTTTATTTATTTAATTTTTTTTTGGCTGGTATGAGTTGTTAAATGGATGAATTTATTTTTTTTTTTTTTTTTTTTTTTTCCAAAATAGGAAAAAATTTTATTTCATCCTTAAGTCATTTAATTTTTTAAAAAGTTAAATTTAGATCTTTTTTTTACCAAAAATTGGATATACAAAATTGTTTTGATATGCTCTTCAAAAATATATATAGCAAATTTAAAATTTTAATATTTCTTTTATGTTGGGAAATTTAAATGGCACTTTTAAGAAATGAGATGATTCTTTATGTTTGAAAGTATTTTTGATTACAGTTCTATTTTTTTTACAAAATAGTTTAATTTTTTTTATTTTAAAACAAAAGATTTGTATTTTTTAAAACATCAAAGCGCCCATGTTATATATACAATATTAAGTTTGTGTAAATTTCACATCATTATATCACTTTACTGTCAAATTTATCTATAATTTTTTAATAATAATTTTCTATTCAATAATACATCTGTGTGTGTTGCATGTGTGTGTATTTGTTGTGTATTTGGATTCCATCTGATGTTTTTAAAAAAACATGTCAATAAAAATTCAGGGCAATAATTCAAGATTGTTTTTTCAATTTTGTGATATAGAGTTTCTCTTTCTATAGCAGTGGCCAAATTTAAAAATAAAATCAGGCTACAATATATAATCAATTTTTTTTATTTTTTATTTAAAATTTATTTTGTTGTAAATTAATTTTAAAATGGAAATTTGTTGGAATTGATTAAAATGAACGTTATTTAAATAATTTGTTCTTTCTTGAAAAGTGATGTTTAGAATGCTCTTTCCGTGTCGGATTAATGGACTTCTTTTCCATTGATTGCCCTTTACTTTGCACAACGCAATTTGAGGACATCCAAAAATATCATTTTTTTTTATGTTCTAGATTGATAAAAAAAAAAAATCATAAAAAACTTTTTAAAACAGTTTTCTTTCAAAAAATTCTCTTAAAACTCCTCCCCCACCCCTGTAAATTTATATAACTAACTTCAAGGCATTGGGTTTTATTTATATTTTAAATATGAAAAAAATTAAATTCAAAAGAGCCACTCGAAAATATAAACCCGTTAAATTGAAAAACTTGTTGTCAAAATATGTTGTTGAATTTATTTGTAAAATATAATATACTATATATATCTATATATGATAATATATATTTTCTGTAAGAATATATAAATAAATACGCATATATATATTTATATATCATATATATTTTTATTTATATGATTAAGATATATATATATATATATATATATATATATATATTATAAATAGATATATTTATATGGATATAAATTAATAAACCCATATTCTAAAATATATAAATGAAAAGGTATATAATATATATTATTCTAAAATTCCTCTCAAATATGTTTAAATTTTTTGAAAAAATAGTGTTTCATTCAACATTCTTCTTTGCAATAATAAATTGAATCTAGGTTTTTAGAATAAAAATTTTTTAAAATACTCTATCTGGAAATATTAGGCTTTATTTTTGAATGACCAATCAAAATACAAGTATATGAGAATTCAAAAACTTGACAACAAACTTTGATTATAATAATTATTTAATGCTTTAATGTTAGATTATCTCTAAAATAAAATTCAATCTAAACTAATAAATATTAAATTTTACTATAAAATTTGAAATTAAAATTAAAATTACCATTTTAAAATTTAAATTTAATCTATATTAAGTTTAAAATTATAAAATAAAGTAAAAAAAATATTTAAAATTATTATTTATTTTAATTTTTTTTGTTTATCATTTTTACTTTTTTGGAATTTTTAATATGAAGGTAAAAAATCTTTTGTGTATATGACCATAAGATAAGTATATATTCATAATATATCTATAATTTTTGTAAATATATATATATATATATATATATATATATATAAATTTATTAATTTTTTAAACAATACAGATACATTAAAATATTTACAGACATTATAAGCAATGTAGGGATATATATTATTTATATATATATTTATTTATATATATATATAGAAAAAAAATATGTGTAAAGGATTTTTTATAAATAAATTTCTTAAAAATTTTTGATTTTTGTTTATAAAATTGTTTTAATATCATTTAGTCAAATCAACATAAAAAAAAAAAAAACATTCTGAGTTAATTTAATATTGCTGTTTTTTATTAACGCAATCGTCCGAAATCAGCATGTGTTGTTTTTCCTTTTTAATAACGTTAAAAAATTACGGTTTGTAAAAAAAAAAAATAAAAAAATAAATAAAATATAAATATAATAAATAAATAACAAAAAAAAGTAAAATTTAAAAAAAATCTTAAGTTAACAAAAATAAATAAAAAAACTATGAAATTTAAAAATAAAAATTAGACAGTTTAAAAATCAATAGAACAATTATCATATCCAAAACCTTTGTTTCATGTCTTTGTTTTCAACCATACCAACAGTTCAAAGAGGTTTAAGCATTTCAAAAGCGAAATCGTCATTGTTGTAAATTCCTTTTTGTTTAAATCAGTCATGTTTTTATAATACATGATGTTGAAAATTTTTCATCCTTTAATCTAATTTAAATAAAAAAATTTCGCCAGAAATTTCAATTAATTAAGAACACATTTAATTCAAAACAATTTCTCCTGCATAAACATTTAATAGATCTCTATGGATGTACAGTTCTATATAGTTGTAATTTTTTCCTTCTTAAAATTTTTAATGATTAACCACCTTTAAGTATTTTCCAATTTTTTCAAAATTTTCTTTCAACAAATTCAGTTATGATCAAATTAATTGTTGGAATTTGTGAATCAAAATTTTAATTTGATTATTTGAACTGCTAGCAAATTCTTACTTTTTCAAAACTTTCAAAAACTTCATTGAAAACAACTTTGAAAGTTTGTTCCTGGGTTTTAATACCATAACAATACTTTTTTTTCCTATTCCATTATTAACTTTAATAATTTTTTTTCCATTCCAGCAATACTTTTAAAAATTTTTTTCCATTTTTCCATTCATATATTTTTTTTTAGAAAAAAATTTTTTTCTATTTGAAAAAAAAATATCACCAAAATACATTTTTCAAAA
>CAHIKZ030001474.1:0-55000 GCA_903632075.3 Acanthosepion pharaonis | reverse complement strand
ACTTTTTTTTTTTTTTTAATTTATCATTATTTTTTTAAATTTTTTTTATTTTTTTCCAATAAATTTTTTTATTTCCAAAATTTTTTCAAAAATCAGGGGTTAACCTGAATTCTTTAATTTTTTTTTTTCCCTTTTTTTTTCTTTATTTTTGATACATTTTATAAATTCTTGTATCTCCATCATTTTTTTTTTAAAATTTTTTTTTTTTTTAAATTTTTTCAATTCTTTTTTTACATTTAAAAAAAAATCTAAATTAGTTTTAATTTTTTTTAAAATCAATCCAGTTTCATTTTTCTTCTTTTTTCTTTCAAATATTCATTTTATTTTTTTCTTTCAACATTTTTTTTTTTTTTTTTCTTTTTCCAACTTTATTTTTTTTTTTTTTTTTCTTTAATGAATTCATTTTTGACGAATTTTTTTCTAAAAAATTTATTTTTATTTAAAATGTAAATCAATTTTATTTTTTTAAATGGTTTGAGAAAATTTCTTCATTCTTTATTATAATAAAAAAATAAATTTATATATAAAATATTTTTCATTTTGTATATGGAATATGTTAAAATTTTTTTAATTTGTTTTTATATAATTTTTTTTATTTTGTTTATTTTTTGAAATATTTTTCAATTTGAATCAGTTGAATTAATTTTTTTCGCCAAAATGTTAATTAAATCTCATTCCTTTTTTATTTGACGTTTCAATCTTTAAAAATTTTTGATTGACAGAAAATTTATTTTAATAAATTTTTAAATAATTTGTATTTATTTGGATATTTTTTTAAAAATGAAATTTTATTTTTTTTTTTTTTTTTTTCTTTTTCTTTTTAATTTTTTTTTTAAAATATTGAATAAAATTGAAATTTTTTATCTAATTTACTATTTGAGTTCTTTCTGATCAAAGAATGAAATGAAATTTCATTTACAATCTGAACATTCAAATTTTAACAAAGATAAATTTTTAAAGCATGTGAATGCCGGATCTTTGATTTTAAAAAAATTTAAATTTTCATTTATATATAAATTTATATTAAAAATCAATATATTTTTTTTAATGATTTGTTTTTAATATCATTGAATTTGATCAGAATTTTTATCTAACATTTTTTATTTTAGATTTATTTGAAAGAATTTATCCTCGCAAAATTTTAAAGACTGATAAATTATAAATCTAAGAATAGAATTTTTTTTGTATTTAAATTTTTGAATTGTTTTCAAATTTTTTCCTGAAATATTTTCCAACTTTAAAAGATTTTTAAAAAATTTAATGGAATTTCAAACCTCAAAAGAATTTTTTCTATTTTTACATAAATAAATATTTTCATATTAAGTAAAAAATTTTTTTAATTTTGATCAAAAATAATTATGAAAAATATTTTATTTGAATTTTTGTATTTAAATTTATTCTTTCTATATTTAAAAAATTTTTTTACTAATTTTATTTTTATTTTTTCCTTTTCTATTTCTCAAAAAAAATTTTTCAGAATAAAATCATGATTGATAAATCTTTTCTTTCAAAATTATTTAAATATATTTTTTTGATCAAATAAAAATTTTCTAATTAATTTTCAAAATTTCAATTTTTTTGTCTTATAAAACATTAAGAAATTTCTAAACCATTTTACATGTGAAATTTTTTTAAAAAAATTTTATTTACATATTTTTTTTCAAAATATTTGAAATTTCCAAATTATTAAAATGGAATAAAAACTAATAATTTTAAATATTTAAATTCTTAAATTTTAAAAAAATTTTAAAAATTTTTTTCAAAAAGTTAACAAAAAAATATTTAAATTTTTTAGATTTTGAATGATTTAACAATCAAAATAAATTTTTTATCAAAATTTTTTTTTTCAGTAAAAAATAATTTAAATTTTTTTATTTTTTTTATTTTCATACCAATTTTAAGGGAAAAATTTTCAGAATTTATGATTTCAAAAAATTTTCAGTAAGTTTTTCCTAAAATTATATAAGAAATAAATGCAATATAAATTGAAATAATAATAATTTTAATTTTAATTTATTTTTTACAAAAAATTTAAATTTCTATAATTAGAATGCTTGCTTATCAAATTTTTTTAATATTTTATTCATAAATTTGTTTCATGAGTTTTTTTTTTTTTTTCATTGAAAAAATTTTTTTTTACTTTTTTTTTGATTCTTTTCTCCTGACTGGTATCCTTTTTGTAATATTTTTTTTTTGATTTTTTATAACCTTTTTTTTTTTAATTTCAAAAATAAATTAATTTTAGAAAATAATGATTTATAATACACAATTTGAATTTATTTTTTTATTATTTATAAAAAAATTCTTCAAAATTGATAACATTTAGGTCCAATCATTTTGTATTGTATTAAAAAAAAAAGATTTTTTTTTTTGAAAGTTTAACATGATTTTTTATATAATTGTTAAATGATTTTTTGAATAATTTAAATTTATTAATAATTAATGGTCATCATAATTTTTTTTAAAAAATTTCAAAAATTTAATATTTTTAAAAACAACTAAATAATTTTTAGATTATTTTTGAAATTTTGAAATATTTTAACAAGTTTTTTTTGGTTATGAATTTAAATTCAGTCAAAAAAATATATTTATATTTATAATTAAAAAAAATTTGAAATATAGTCCGAAAAAACATTTTGTAATTCAAATTGAAAAATGTTTCCACAACGAAAAATTTCAAAAAAATTCTGTAAATCATTGATTATTAGAATTTCTTATAAATATGTCATTAAAAAACAATATTATTATCCAATCACGATAATAAAAAGAAAATTTATGAAGATTTCAATTTTATAAATGATTATTTTTTTTTTTTTGTCATTAATAAATAATATTATTTTATAAAAAATTTAATTTATCAAGAATATTTAAAAATTTCATTAATTTGAATAATTTAAATTCATAAAATATTTAAAAAATAAATATAGATTTATTTTATTTTCATTTCTTATTTTTATTTTTTAAAAAAATTATAATGATAAATATTTAAATATATAAAATATAAATTATATAATGAATCATTTATTGATATTATATATTAAATAATATTATATATTTTTAAAATCCTTTATATTTAATATATATTCTTCAAAAAATATTTTCAGACAAAAATCTTATGAAATTTTGATGAATATAAAATAAATGATTTTAAAAATAAAATCTTTAAAAAAAGTCAATAATTAAAAATTTAAATTGTTTTTATTCCATAGAAATTGTCAAATCCTGGTCATCTAAATTTTGTTTAACATATGGAAATTTTATTTTTTAAATATTTTTTTAAATTTTTTACATTTCATTTATTGTGATAAAAAAAAAATTAAATTAAATTTTCAATTTTTGATTTTAGATTTTGAATTATTAATTCAATCAAAAAACATGTATAAATTCAAAAAATATATATAATATCTATTTTATCAAATTGTTCATCAATGTCCATATCAATATTTAATTTTTATTCAGAACTAAATAAGATATGTTAAATAATAAAGAAGAATTCCAGATATATATTGAAAATATTATTTTTAAAAAAGCGATTTTTTTTTTAACAATTAAAGATAAAAGCTATTATTTTTTATCAATTTTATTTTTTAATATTTTATTTTCAAATTTATTATAAATATATATTACTGGTTTAAAAAAATATAAAAAAAATAATTTTAAAAAACATTTTTATTGTTCTATTTATATTTTTTTCATATATTTTTATCCATAAATTACACATGGAAAATTTCCGATAAAAAAATTTCTAAAAATATTGAATATTTTAAAGTTGTGAAATTCCAGCGAATAAAAATCCTTGATTCATTTACGTCATTGTGACGTCCTTGAACACAGCCTTCGCTCGCTCCTCGCTGCTTCGTTCGGGTGTCGCCGCTCCAAACGTGACGTCCGCCTGTCGCGTCAGTCGTGTTGTCTCGTCCTGTGACGACCAACTGGTTTGGTATCAGTCGCGGCACCCAAATGTGACGTTCTAAACTTTTGGTGATTCGGATGGGAATCTGGTTAGATTCGATATCAGCCTCGTCGTTCCCAACTCGCTTCCAACGTCTGGTTACCAAAGTAACTGCATTGATCTCCAGTCTGCCTACCCACGCTGTGAATTGATCTTAGGCAGACGAAATCAATCAGTCGTTGGGGCCGTAATGCAAATTGAGTTCAAACGGGGGTGATATCGCACAAATATGCATAAAAGAAAATAAAATGATAACTCAAAAGTTCAAAGGTATCAAAAAAAGGATAACAAACTTTTATGTCTAGTTGTTGGATACATAGGACTGCGTCTATCTCCCGACCCGTTCTATGGATTGTGACACGTTGTTTTCCGTTAGGCGAGTTTTAACATTTAAGTTGTTTGTTCTTTAAGAAATTGGTTTTTGGTGTGTCTTCAGGCGAAAGTCGAAAAAAAAACTATTTTGGTGGTCTGGATCTAAGTCGCTCTTCAAAATAATTGTTCTTGGATTGAAGATGAGTCCGAATTTGCGCGAATCTTTCAAGTCAGCTATCTGCGAGGCCTGCTTCAACTCACTGAAACTGACTCTGGAAAACTCTCTCTGGAACTCTGAAAACTGAAACTGAACTCTGAACTGATTTTTGCTCGCTGCGACTTTGCTTATATGGACGCCGACCAAAACCGGGGTGGGTTTGTCGGGGTTGGGGTTCCTCGATAATTCTAAATACATATCCACTTCTTTTTTTATTTTTGGTTAGGAATTTTCCACTTTTTTCCATTTTTGGGAGTCTTCTTACTCCCACCTTCTCACCATACTTTCAGAGGGGCGTCAACTGCCCTCCCCACTTCTTCGTAGCAACCTCTCATACCCATCCTCTAAATGGGCGGTGACAGCCTCCTCCTTGCGTCACGTGATCACCACTCGACCAATGATGTCCAGTCGGGCGTGTACGATCCCGCGGGCTTTGTTTCAGGAAAAAAAATATATCTTGCTCAAAAAAAAAAAAAATTATCTTTTTTTTTTTTCCTTTTCTTTCTTTTAATCGCAGTTCTCATTTTCTCTGGCCGCAAACAGAACAATGCGACCGATGGTGTCATAACTCAATTCTCATCTGGACTTCGTCAGTCATCTTTTCGCTAATTATCAGAATGGGTGGTCAGAAAACACAATCGACCGTCGCCTCGAAAAAAAAAAAATTTTCCATTGTTCCATTCATTTTTTTCGGTGCACATTTCTGATAACATAGTTTTATTATCGCAGGCTAAAGATGTTCTGTCGAAAAAAAAAAACGGTCAGTCGTTACCTCGTGTGCGGCTTTTTGACACACATTTTTTTCATATCTATCCAAAGCCCTGTAGTTCACCTGTTTTTTGTCAATTATCAAAATAACATTTTCAATTGGATTTTTTTCTTTGGCTAGTCGGTCTGTGGTTTGCTAATTAGATGTTTTCCCGCATTAGCGGTTTGTTTATCTATCCCCGATAACACAGCCCGTCGCCAGAACACAGTCGATTCCTTTATCCACTTAGAATTTTTTTGCCATTGTAATGACACTTTTCGCCATTTGCTACTTATCAAAATAACATTTTCCATTGTCTCTGGTCGTTGGTGGTTCTTTTTTATCATCCACGTTTTAGTCTCGCCTCTCTTTTCCTTTCTTTCCTTTCTTTTTTTTTTCTTTTTTGTTTTTTGGTGCCAATAAAAATGGCTGATTTTTCTATTTTTTAACAATTTTTTTTTTAAATTTTTTTAGTTTATAAATAAATTTTTATAATTTATTAAATATATATATATTTAAAAATATTCATTTAAAAAATAAAAAACAGTGTAAGATATAATTTTCCGCAATTTTTTAAATAATTTTTTATTTTTATTTTTTTTTTTATTTAAAATAAAAAAAACCATTTTTTTTTTATAAAATTTTATTTACAAATTCTCTTTATAAAATTAAATTATTTTGATATATATTTATATAACTTTTTATTAAAAATTTTGATATTTATATAAAATATTCAAAATTTATATATATTTATAAAGAAAATATTATTTAAATTAAATTCTATTTTTTTTTTTATAATTTTCGTCAATTTTATTTTTAATCGTTAATTTATTAATTTATACGTTAATAAATTTTAATTTCGTTATTATTTGTTAATTAAAAATGAAATTTTACTTTTTTATATCAATTAGATGTATATATAAGATATATATATATATATATTTAAATTTTTAAATTTTTTTTAATTTGGTCAGAAAATGAATTTTTAAGGAAGGTTATATTTTCCAAATTTTTAAAATTTTATAAATATATCAATTTTGAAAAAATCATTTAAATATTTATGAGATTTAATTTTTTGTTTTTGATTTTTTCTTTTGCTTTTAACAAAATAAAATTTAAAATTATGAAAAAATTAGAAAAGATAAAAATATATTTAATACCTTTGATTTTTATTTTTATAAATTCTTATTTGATTTTATATTTATATATATATATATATATATATATATATATATATATATATATATATATATTTTTTCGATAAAATATATTTTTCAAAAACTTTGAATTTAACATTTTTCTTATGAAACTTTTTATAAATTTCAAATGAGAAACCTTTTAAATTTAAAAATGAAATGTTTTTTAGAAAAATAAATTTTTCAATCAAAAAAAATTAAAATTTTTAATAATGTATTAACGATTTTTCCTTTTTATTATATTTTCCTTTTATGTTCGAAATTTAATCTTTTTGACAAATATATAAAATTGAATCCTGTAGAAAAATTTCAGAAAGTTTTTTTGAAATACGTTCTGAATATTTTTTGGTTTTTATTTTAATGTTTAAATTTAAATGTTTTTTTTTTAAATATTTTTTTGATTTTCAAATTTTTTCTTTTTTCATAACTTTATTCTATTCTTTTTTTTAAAATTTTCTTTTTTAAAAACAATCATTTTTTTGTTTTTTTTTATTTAGGTATTTTTTTAAAAAAATAAAAAAAGATTTTTTTTATTTTTTTTTATTTTTTAAATTTATACCATTAAAATCTTTTTCTTTTTCTATCTATCTTTCTTTCTTTCACTTATTTTCTATATATATATATATATATATATATTTATATATTTATTATATATATATTATATATATTTATATATATATATTATTTTTCATTGAAAAAATTTGAAAATTATTATTTTAAAAATTTTTTTTTTAAAACATATTTTTCTAATTTTTTTTAAAACTTCAAAATAAATAAAAAACCTTTATAAAATTTTATATTATAAACTATTATATTTTAAAAATATAGTTATATATATTAATATATATATATATATTATGTTAATGTGTGTATATATGTATAATGTATTAATATTTAAAATTTCATCTATTATGAAATATTTATATTGAATCCGATATATTTAATAAACATACAAATAATATTCCTCATAATATATATTATATTTAAATTTTTTTTTGTTTGTTTTTAATGTTATATTATAAATTTATATAAATTACATTATAAAATATATATTTACATAAATTGTTTTTTTTCAATGAAAATTGTAAAAATAAAATATTTATTTCATATATATAGCTATTTATAATATATAAATAAATAACCATTTTATATATTTAGTGCATTTATAATGAAATTTATATTCTTATATATAATTTTTAATTTTTTTTATAAATTTTTAATATCATAAAATAAAACAAAACAAATTGTTTTAATAAATTTATATATATTTGATAAAATTTATTTATATATATTGGTATATATATATATATATATATTTATATATATATTTATTTTGTTATAAATTCATTATCCATATTTTTCATTCTTTATTTTTTTTTCTATATGAAAAATCATATATTAATCTGAATATAAGATTGTATTTTTGGATACAAAAAATTTAAAATTTTTTTACATTTTTCATTAAATTTCAAAATTATATATAAATATTTTGATGAACAATAAAATTAAAAATCTCAAAAACTTTTATTAATATTATATTATATATATCTTCATATTTTCTATATATTTTATCTTCTTTATATATATATCTCAAAAAAATTTCATTTTTTATTTTTTTAGTCTTTATATATTTAAAAAGTTATATATATATTTTTTTTTCAAAATATTAAATATTTGATCAATGGTTTTTTGAAAATTAATTTAAAATTTATTCTTTAATTAAAAATTATTTCTATTTAAATTTTTATAAATTTATTTATCAATTTCCAGTATTTTGAAAAAAAATTATTAAATATTTTTTTAGATTTTTTTTTTATTATATATATATATATTTAAATATATTTTTAACAATTTTAATATTTATTTTGAATTAAAACTAAATATAAATTTTGAAACTGAAAATTTTAAAAAGATAAAAAATATATTGTTTTTTTACATATATTCATTTTTATAAAAAAACAAAAAAAATTTAATTATTTTTCTTACAAACAACAATTTTAGATTTATATATTTAAAAAAAACAATTAAAAATATCTTTATTTTCTATTTTGTTTTCTTTTTATATTTATATTTATCATTTCTATATTTTTTATCTTAAAAATTTCTCGAAGCAAAAGAAAATTTAAACTAACAAAATTTTTCTTGTCATTTAAAATTTTTAATATTTGTAAATATTTATTTAAAAGTTTAAAATTAATATTTTACATTTGAATCTAAATTCGCTGAAACTGTAACTTGACTTATTTTTTAATTTTTTCATATAATATCATGAAATCTTGGAATTTTTTATATTAAAATATTTGCATTTTTATTTTCATTTATTTTTTTATATTTATAAATTTTGTTTCAAAAATATTTAAATATATCTATACATTTTTTATAGATTTATAAATATATAAATATTTTTTAAATTTTTATTACAAAAAATATAAATAAATTTTATAAATTATATTTTTTTATAATATTTTTCATTAAATGTTTTTCATATTTATATGTTTAAATTATATATTATAAATATAAATGTTTTAAAATATATTTTTAAATAATATTGATAAAAATATTAAATCTCTAAAAAAACTTATAAATATATATGAAATTATAATTTTATTTTTTTTTCATTTTATGGTAAATAAAAATAAGTTAAAAGATAGTAAAAAAAAAATTCTTCATTAAAAAAAATTTTTGAAAAATGGTAAAATCTATTTTTATAAATAAAAATTGTAAATTCAAATAAAATATTGGGTTATCTTTTCAGAATTTTTATATGATATCTATATAAATGACAGTTTATTTATCTATCCTTAAACTGATCATAAAAAATAAAAAGAATCTTATTTTATAAATTTCAATTCTAGTTTGAAATTTTAATAAAAATAATTCAAAATTTGCCTATATCTGATCTATTATTTTAAAATTTTTTAAAAATTAAAAAAAATTTTCATCAATTTGATGAATTGATTATTACCAATAAAAATTTATTTTATATATTAAAATAAAAAAATTTTTCATATGTAAAAAAATTATATATGCTTTAATTTTATTCTTTTTTTTTTTATATATTATATATATTATATATTTAATAATTATTTATATAAAAATATTTAAATAATTTATGAAAAAAAAATGAAGTACATGTGTAAAAACCATTTAAATAATAAAAAAATTATTATCTATTGAAAATTGATATAAAATAATATCTAAAGTATTAAATCTAAAAAAAAAAAAACTATCATTTATATAAATTTAATATATCATTTTACGGTATAATTTCAAAAATATAAAAATTTTTAGATAAAATTTTTTTATTATTTTTAAATATTTTAAATAATTTATTTAATATTTATTCATTAAAATTTTTTTGAAATAATAGTTAATATAAATTTTTGGAATTTATTTATGTTTTTAAAACACAAACTATATTTAATATATATATATATATATATATATATATATATATATATATATATATATATATAAATATATATATTTATATAAATATTTTTAATATTCGTACACTTGAAAAATTGTATTTTTTTTAAATGTAAAAAGCCTTAAATAAAAAAATCTCAACAAATTTTATGTTTAAAGACAATACTAAAATAAAAATAATAATAAAAACTTAATTAATTCTTATTCTAACAGAAATTAATGCATTTTTTTTTAAATTTCTAACTGGTGAAAAAATATTCGTACAAATCAATTATTAGAATAAAATAATCAATTAATTATGAAAAAATATTTTAGAAAATCCAAATATGTTATCAGTAATTATAGTTAACACTATTAGCCATTATCAGAGCATTCTGCAATTTCTAGTCTTACGATTTTGATATAATAATGCCTAAAGGTAAAAAATTGATTATTTATTTTTTTGGGAACAACACATTTTGTCTATATTGGAAGATGGGAACAGTTACAGAACGATTTCTAACAACCTGAATATTCCTTTTAACTACAATTGCTTGAATTCATTGCAAGGTTTAAAACTCGTAACAGCGTCGAAAACCAAAGACGAACAGGTGCTCCGAGGAAGATTTCTCTAAGATCAATCAAGGATATTAGGACACCAGATCCAACAAAATCCACAGGTTACCCGAGAAGAGCTTTGTAGGAACATCTGCGTGCATTAGGGATTAAAAGATAACCAAGCGTACAATAAGTAATGAACTACAAAAAAAAAAGTCTGAAATCACGCATCCCAAGGAAGACTCCACAATTTTTGAAACGACACAGAATTGCTAGGCTAAAATTCGTTAGAGAGCATAAGGATAAAAAATATTCATTTTGGGAAAAAGTACTATGGACAGATGAAACTAAAATAGAGTTGTTTGGTCATAATTATCGAAATCATGTGGGAGGAAGGACGGTAATTTACTTACCAAAGAAACGTTGCCAACTGTAAAGTTTGGTGGTGGCAATATCATGATCTGGGGCTGTTTTTTCTGCAAAAGGTGTTGGCAGAATATCAATAATAGATGGCAAGATGAATGCCGAAAGATACCAAAAAATCCTGCAAGACAATTTAATGCGTTCTGTTGAATTTTTTCGGCTACCTCCTGATTCATTTTTTATTTGGATAATGATCCTAAGCATACCGCTAGATCTACAATTAAATGGTTAAATAAAGTAACGTTGATGTAATTGCAATTATAAGTCAGTCCCCAGACTTTGAACCCAATCGAGAATTTATGGCGATATTTGAAAATTCAAATTGGGAAAAAAGCACCAACAAATATCAAGAATTTGAAGACAATATGCCAAAATATATGGGACAAAATACCACTCAATGTATGCAAATCATTAGTTGAGACGTTTAGGAATAGACTGGTATGTTGAACTCAATAAAAATATTCCACAATTTATTAAATTAAGTTAATATGCTTTTTTTTTTATATTTGATACTTTTTTTCATCAGTTAAAATGAAAAAAAAATGCATTAATTTCTGTTAGAATAAGAATTAATTAAGTTTATTACTATTTTTTAATAAAATGTATCTTTACATAAAAATGTATCAAAATTTGTTTTAACAAAGGCTTTACATTTATAAAAATACAATTTTCATTTATATATTTATTATTTATTTTTATATATATATATATATATATATATATATATATATATATATATAGATAAAATTAGATATAAAAAAACATTGTGCTGATTAACCAATTAATATTATATTAATTGTTAAAAACTTTTATAATATTTAAAATTTTTGAAAAAATATATTGATATATATACATAAAAATATATATTATATATATATAATTATAAAATATATATATATCGAAATTTAAAATATTCTTAAATGCCTATAATTTTAACAGAAGATATTGGTTTATACCAACGGCTTCCCATACTTAATACTTCTCGTTTTCACTCTCGCGTGGTCATGTGTGACGTCACGAGCTGCGACGCGATTTTCAAATCCGTGTCTCGTATACACGAGTTTGTCGTTGCTTTGAAATTTTTCATGCAACAAAAACAGACTATCATTATTGTTTCGTCCGTGTATTGTTTGATATATTGAAAAGTAATTGTCATCTTTGATAATGGCTTCCGTGAGCCGAAAGCTTAGATTGTATTTAAACATGTATCAATATGGTGATTTCCTTCCGTCTTTCAATGATAATGTTATTAAGCTTATCAGACAATATGAAAGCAACTTACTTAAAGTAAATAGACAAAACTTGTCTATATTATTTAATGAAACATGCATAATCATATAAAATAAATATATATATATATATATATATATATATATATATATATATATATATATATATATATATATATATAAATAAGATATATTATTTCCATTTATTTATTTATATATATATATATATATATATTATATATGATGCCAAATAAGTTATTGATGCAAATATGTTTTTAAAAAAATGACGGATATTTAATACTGAAGAGGATTTATTATACATTTTGAAATATATTCTGTTGATGACATTATATATTTATATATTATTTTTTGTAATATACAAACAATTGAATATTATTTATTTATAATGTATTTGGTCATGAATTTCATTTTGAATTTAACAATATTTTTTTTTATATAAGTGTTTTTTTTTGAATTTATTTAACATTGAAAATTGTATATGTTTCATCTTTATGCTTTTGTTTTAAAAATTTTAAAATGTTATTTTTGAAATTTTTATTATTAATTTTATTTTTTTTCTTTTTAATCAAATTAAGATTTAAACTTTGAAACATTCTCCTTTCTTTGGTTTTTTTATTGTTATTTAATAGAATTTTTGTAAACAAAATTTATTAAAAAACAATATTTATATATTTTTTTCAGCTCAAAAATTTAAAAAAAATATAAAATTTTTGCAAACATCTTCATATTTAATTCTTAAATGATAAAAAAATTTTTGATTAATATCTGTTTTGCACTTATTTGATGTTTTCCTTGAAAACAAAATAACACAAAGAAATAAAATTTTTATAATAAAAATAAATAAATTATAATGTCATTTGTCTACAAAAAAAATATTTTAAAATAAATTGTCATTCAGATAACAAAATTGTCAAAAGAAAAATTTCATAAATATTTTTATATAAAAATTACATTTTTTTTTTTTTTTTTTTCATTTATAAAATTATAAATGAAATCAAAAGGAATTTTTATTTTGCTTTTTCATTCATTTATTGAATTTGATTTTTCGTTCACAAAAAAAAGCAAAATTATTATATATATTTATGATTTATATATTGATATTCCCAAATATATAAATATATATAATATATATATATAATATATTTATATATAAATTTCACATAAAAAATTATATCAATATGTTCATCGAATATTAAAGAGATATATATTGATTCAATAATAGTTATAAAATGATTATTTGTTGATAATTCCAAATTTAAAATTTTCAAATTTACATTAAAAATTATTTTAATTTGAAAATTTTAAATAAAAATATTTGTTTTCAATATAAAATTTTGATTTGATTGATTTTAATAATTAAATTTACTTGAAAATGTATAAAAAATAGTTTAGTTTTTTTTTTTTATATATTAATGATAAAAATTTTTATATTAAAATATCATTTTTTTTTTTTATTTTTTTTTGATTTTAAGTAAAGTGAAACATTTTTTCAGGTCGTAATCATTTTTGAAAAAAAAAAATTTTATTATTATCATGAATTCACAAAAATAAATTAATATATTTTTTTATATATAAACATTTTATATTTATTATTTATATATATATTTATTAAAATAATTTCCTTATTTTTAAAATGTTTGTTAAAATTGATTTTGATTTTGTTTTTTTTATATATGTATTCATATATATATATATATATATATATATATATATATATATATATATATAATTTAGAACATTCATTTAATTATATATAAGTTTTAGAATATATTGAAATATATCTTTACGAAATTTATTTTTTTCTAAATAAAAAAAGTTTTTATATATATTACATATATATTATTGCAAATATATATATATATTAATTTAAATATTTTTAAATCTGTCGTTTTCATCTCTTCACAAATCTAACCATTTTAAAAAAAAAGCAGAAAGATTTTCATTTTTCATTTTCGTCTTAAATTTTTTGTTCAGAATCTTTGATTACATATTTATAAATCTTTATACATATATATTTTAATATATATATATTTTTTATATATATTATATATATATATATATATATATATATATATAAATATATTCATCTTATATATATATATATAAAAAAAATTATTTATAAATCCATATATTATGTTTATATTATATATAAAAAATTACGACAAATTCGAAAGAACTTTTTATATTATACATATGTATATATTTTCCTTATGCCATTTCTAAAATATTTATATTATAATTGCTTAATATGCATAATTTTGTTAAATAAAGAAACTTTATAAAAATCGGTTAAAAAAAAAAAAAAAATAAAAAGGAATCAAAAATTTTTAAATGAGTCGAATGGTTTTTATTCATTTCAAAATTTCATTTTTGATTTTATTTTTTAAAAAATTTTTGCCTTTCCCATATAACTATTTCTCTTTATATTTATTTTTGTTCTTTAAATAATTTATAAAATTATTTACATCAAATATTATTATAGATATTCTTTTATTTATGAACATATTTCATTTCTTTTTTGCATTATGTGAAACAGTAAATAATTTCAAATTTTATTTATTTTATATATTTTTTTATTTTTATAAATTATCTTTTCACGCCCCATTTATTTTATAAATTTCCTTACTGTTTATGGTAAAACTATATATCTAAAAAAAAAAATTAACCAAAATTTTCGATCTCAAAAAATATTCATAAAATATAAATAATAATAATATATTTGATTTTTTTTACTTAAAAATAATTATAAAAAATTTAATGTATTAAAAATTCATTGATTTTATTTAAAAATAAAATTTGGTCATTTTTCTAAATATTTATATAATATATTGATATATTTTTTTATAAACTATGTTTATTGATCAATTCCAAAAAAACATCAATTAATATTGAAAAAATAGATAATTATCAGATTTTAAAATTATTACCAAATCAATAACGAAAGAATTTAAAAAATTAAAAAATAGTTTAATAAAAATAATAATCTATTTAATAAAAATAAAAAATAATATATATTTTTTATTTTATATATTAATTGATTAAATTTTCCATATAAAGGTAACAAAATCTATTTTGTAAATTACTAATATATCTATATCCAAATAACGTACATGAAATTGTAAATTAAAAATTTTTTAAATTGATTTTTTAATAGATTGACTATATTCCTCATACATATATATATATATATATATATATTATATATATATATATATATATAATATAGATCTCTTCTATCGGAAATTTTTTAAGATGATTATCTGATAGATTAATGATTCAACATAAGTTTGTGTGATTTTTCATATAATATATTTAAATAAATAGAACAGTTATTTATAAATTCATTAAATATTAGTCATTAGATTAAAATTTTTTTCACTGTTTCTTGATTTTAATCCTTTTTAATCTTTTTTTTCCTCTTCATGATTCAGTTTACCCAGATTGAAAAGATTGATTCCACTTATAAAAACTTTTTCAACTTCTCTTTTAAATTGTTTTCGATTGATGATCAATTTTTTTTTTTTTCCTTGTTTTTTTTCAAACATTAATTCCTTGAATATATATATATATATATATATATATATATATATATATATATATATATATTTGAATTCTCAAGAATGATCATTTTTTTTCTTTTTTTAGACTGTTTGAATCCGTCTAGTAAATCTCTACATAATAACGAATTGTGACATTATTAACAGGTCTCATTAGATATTAAGTATCTTTAAATTATTAAAAAATTCTTTGTATAATAGCTAATAATTATATCTGAAAATTTATATATAATATAGTTTAATTTTTTTAAAAGAGATATTTAATATAGTATGCTGCATCAATACCATTTGAAAAAAAAAATAATCATCCCAAAGTAGTGTTTGTTTTGTTTAAATTTGAAGTTTAAACAGTTTTATAATTTAAATTTATATAATTTCATTGATTTACGTTCATTATGCTTCTTTAATTCCTAAATCAGATCAAAAATGTTGATCCATCCAGTTGATATCTTCATGAATAAGAATTTAGGATTCTTTCGACACTGATTGAAACAAAACAAAGAAACATTCTGTAATAAAAATTGTCAAAATAAAAAAAAAAAAAAAAAAATAACTATTCTTTAAATAAAAAAATTCATTTTGTGAAAACATTTTTTGAAAAAATATGCTTTTTATACTAAAATATATTTGTTTCCCAATTAAAAATTGCCATTTTGATCTGTAAAAAGACATTCAAGGAATTTAAAATTTAAAGTGGTAATATAAAAAACGAAAGAATTGCAATGGTTACCCAATGTGTCTGAAATAAAGTTTTTTTTTAATTTAAATGTTCTTGCAATATATATATATATATATATAAATATATATATATATATATGGCATTTCTGTCTAAAAATAATAATTTTTGTTTACATCCATCACAGGATTAATACTGACTGAAAATTCTCCTGACAACACTTCTAAGGGGAGAGAAAGAAAACGATAACTCAGAAATCAAAAAATTATCTCAAGAAATTCTTGTTTAAATAAATCAAAGATAAGGAACTATATCATTATAAACATATAATTAAATTTACCTGTTTACTCAGAAATGAAAATTTATGGAAAATGTTTAAAACAAGAAAAATTATATTTTTAATTTGTGTTCTCAATATTTAAAAATGTCATCATTCAAAATCATCTTCGTATATTCCGTTTTTACATAAAATGTTCAAAATAATATATATATATATATATATATATATATATATATATATATATATATATATATATATATAGGGTGTCCATAAAATTCGTGTGCACTTTAAAAATTATAACTTTATTTGTATTTGCGATAGAAATAATTTGTAAAAAGGATTAGAAAGAAGTAAATCTATATTTTTTAAGGTTTTATTGAAATTTTATTTAAGTTTCCACATGTCCTCCATCATTAGCAATACAAAGGGTAATACGATTTTGCAGTTCACGGAAAACATTTGCCAACTGATTTACAGTAATGCCTGAAATCACATTAGTTATTTTAGCTATACTTAAAACTAGGTACATTAAACTTTATAACATTTTTTTACAGATTATTTCTATCGCAAATACAAATAAAGTTATAATTTTTTTAAAGTGCACACGGACTTTATGGACACGTCAAAGTCATTTATATTATAAGATTCAAAATTCAAGAAAGCCCATCTGCTTTAATCAAAAAAAAAAAAACCCCAAAAACATAACATTTTTACTGATTATTTCTAAGGTAAATACAAATAAAACTTATAATTTTTAAAAGTGCTCTTTTGAACTTTATGGAAACCTGAAATATAATTATCACCCCTAGAAAGGACAAGTGCTTTCGAAATATTTGCTCTATCTTTTCTGAATTCTGTGCTTGAACAGTTGTCACATGGAGTGAAGGATTTAAATTTATACGTCGAATCGGTTACATACCTTCGATAATAACTGAATCATCGTATCACACAATACCGAGTCTTAGCAAAAATCACAAACTCTACTCCGTTCTGATCAGAACTTTGACAACCCAAACTGGTTATTGAAGCCCCTGGGTATAGATTGTCTTTGTCTAAAATTTTAATGTAAGACCGAAAAACACGCGAACCCGGTCAAACGTTTCAATATGTAGTAAAGGATGCAGATGACTTCTGAACAGCAGATATATTTATATATATAGTCTATATATTCCGCTGGTTAAAATAGGCTAAAATCTGATGATAATGGGAGGTTTGTATTAGCCGACCTACTTTCATTTTGTTCAAAAATTTTGACTCCTCTGTAATCGCTTGCTTGCTCTAAGAAACGACGCCTTCTATATCCAACACCTGAAATAAAACGAGTAAAAAGAATCCTGAAGAAAAATGTCTGTCGTTCATTCAATCTATGATGCCGCGTTGTGGTCCCTACTGAGGAATTGCCGATAGACTAGTAGAAGCCATAGATGACACGCAATACAACGTAAAGGTTCTCTAATAAAAAGGACATCAATTCCTTTCTGGATTTCTGAAATGAGGAAATATTATTAAATTCGGTTTGTTCCTGCCTTCGTTAGTTAGTTCCTTATTAGCCAGTTTTGATGCAAAGGCATTTAATTTTTCCCATTTGTGAATCATTAATAATAAACTATTCTGTTTTGACCGTGTGGTAACACGGAAATGACAAATTAGAGATGCTTATTGTTTTCAGTGAGAAAAGTAAAGAAAGAATGAAAAAAAAAAAGAACGAAAGAAAGAAAGAAAGAAAGAAAGAACGGAAAATAAAAGTCTTTAACGTCTGTTTCAATGAAATGGAAAAAGATGTCAGTTTCAAATCTTCTCATTTGTCCCTCTTTTTTTGTTTAAAAACGGCCGTTATTCCTAATCATGATTGTTATTGCAACTCTTTGTTAAGTTCAAATATTCAATGATGCGATAGGGAAATTCTTCGAATATTTTATTGTCATAGAACCCACCATGAGCTTTAAAGATTATCTGAAATTTCAAGTAAGAAAATCATTAAATTTTCACCGGTAAAGACTAGTTATTTTTTATTTTTATTCCTCATTCTCTTTCGTCCTAGAGGCTTTTTGAAAGAAAAAAAAGAAAGAAATTTACTAAATTTTTAGAAAGAAAAAAAGAATATTAAGAGGGGTTTAAGAAAGAGAAGAAAGGAAGAATGAAGAAAAAATTAAGAAAAAAGAAAGAAAGAAAGAAAGAAAGAAAGAAAGAAAGAAAAAAAAAAGAAGAGGGGATAGAAGAAAGAGAAGAAAGGAAGAACTGGGGAAAAGAAAGAAAGAAAGAAAGAAAGAAAGAAAGAAAGAAAGGCAAAAAAGAATTTTGAGGGGGTATAAAATAAGAAGAAGAAAGGAAGAACTGAACAAAAAAGAAAGAAAATATTTCAAGAAAGAAAGAAAAGAAAGAAAGAAATGAAGAAAAGAAAGAAAGGAAATGAAGAAGACGAAAAAAGAAAGGAAGAACTTTTGAAAATGAAAGAAAATGAAAGAAAGATTCATTATTTCGAAGAATTTGAGGGGTATTTTCACCAAACTTTATTAAAGGAAGAACTTTTAAAAGATAAAAAGAAAGTTTTATTTCCGAAAGAAAGAAAGAAAGAAAGAAAGATACAAGTGTTTAACATCTGTTTCAGTGAAATGGAAAAAACAAATTTCAAATCTTTTCATTTGTACCTCCTTACTTCTTAATTAACGGCCATCATTCATATTTCCTCTAAAGAATAATGCCACACCTTTATCAAGCTACAGTTCACTACTGTGCTTTCCGTAGCTAGAAGTTTTTTTTTACGGAGCTCAGCTGCCAGCTCTAAGCCAGACTGGGTTAAATTCGTAGTTGATCTTTTTCTAAACTGGTACCAAGGAACCAAGTATAAATGGTCCAATTTGTCCTGCATTTAACCCATAGATAGGGGAGAAAAGTTGAATTCATACCTTTCACAACACAATAGCCTAGACCGGAATTCTCACTTTTATGGCATCGCCGAAAGTAACTATTATACTACTATATTTCCTTAGCCAATAAAATCTGTATAAACACATCCAAAATGTACTAAATTAATTTACTAAAAATAATTTTGTTTTGCAGAGATTTAAGACGCACTCTGTTATGCTATTCTTTATAGGATTTATACAGTGATTCACCGATTTTCCACGTGTTCAGGCTGGATAGCATAACAATGAATATGAAATGAAATAAACAAGCAACTTGAAATAATATACTCAAACAAAATAGGAACAGATTATGAGGCCAGTGAAAAAAGAGAGAAGGTTTAAAGGCAAAAAAACAAAGAAAATTTCGAATAATGCGGACCTCCTTTGTTTTTTTACGGCTTATCAACCTTTTGCAGAATTATTTTAAAGCCAGAAAACACTTCTAGATTGTAAAAATCTTTTTGAGATAATAATGATTTATTGATAAAAATTTTCCTATTTAACCCAAAGAGGAGGGAGATGTGGATCCATACTTTTCCCAAGGGTATTTGCGCGTAAATGAATATAACGAACCCGAGTGGAATTGTGATTCTGCGCTCCAATTAACAATTATCCATTACCCCTCCCACACATCCAAGCTTACAGCACCTGGAATTCGCAAGCGGTCACCCATCTGGGTATCGACTAGTCGTGATGAGTCCAACAAGAACCGGTATTTTAAACTGATATGGCCGTAACCCACCTGCGCCAATAAACTGCGTTTGATTTACTCTTTACGCAAAAGTTGATGGAAATTTCACTTTGAGAAAAATTATCAATATTTAGTAAAGGCGTTCGACAAAATGTACGACATTTTTTCTTTGGAAAAAAAGCAACCTTGATATATTCGGAAAAAAATTTTTTCTAATCAAGAACATATGCTGGCAGCAAACAGCATGCATGCGGAGAGAGAATTAGTTCAGTGAATATACAAAAATAGAAAGGGGTATAAGGCAAGGATGTGTCTTCTCCCCGGATATAATGGATGTCAGGGTGTGAGTTCAGTACCTGGCTAAGGCAGTGAAGAACTTTCAGAGGGTAATTAACAGGCGATAACTGATAACGGACATCCATCAAACATGGCACATGGAACTAGAACAGTCTACCCCAGTAGACAAAGGTCTACTCCAGGCGACAAAGATGAGGACAATAGTCCGAATAATGTAAATAATGTACATAATACCTCATCTCAGAAATATAGACTGATATGAAAGGCCGAAACGTTGTAATAAATATGGAGACAAAGATAAGGATAATAGGCCGAATAATGTAAATAGTGTACATAATACCTCATCTCAGAAATATAGACAAATTCTGAGAGAATTGGAAATGCTACTGGGATATAGCATTGGCACAATCTTATCAACATAAGGTACGCAGATGATACAGTACTGATAGCAGACACGGAAAAGAAATTAGAAAACCTTCTACAGAAGGTAGCGAAGGAGAGCGAGAAGAAGGGACTAAGCATAAACTACAAGAAGATATTATACATGATCATCAGTAAAAGGATGAACCCGATATGGGATTGGCAGTCGGGGATACTGAAATCAAGCAGGTGCGGAAGTTTAAATATCTGAGAAGTGTTTTGACAGAGGACGGTAAGTGTGACACTGAAATCCGAAGACGTATTGGGATGGCCAAGGATGCATTCCAAAAGCTGGGCAGTGTGACGTCCCTAAACACAGCCTTCGCTCGCTCCTCGCTGCTTCGTTCGGGTGTCGCCGCTCCAAGCGTGACGTCCGCCTGTCGCGTCAGTCGTGTTGTCTCGTCCTGTGACGACCAACTGGCTTGGTATCGGTCGCGGCACCCAAATGTGACGTTCTAACCTTTTGGTGATTAGGATGGGAATCTGGTTAGATTCGATATCAGCCTCGTCGTTCCCAACTCGCTTCCAACGCCTCGTTACCAAAGTAACTGCGTTGATCTCCAGTCCGCCTACCCACGTTGTGAATTGATCTTAGGCAGACGAAATCAATCAGTCGTTGGGGCCGTAATGCAAATTGAGTTCAACGGGGGTGGTATCGCACAAATATGTATAAAAGAAAAATAAAATGATAACTCAAAAGTTCAAGGTATCAAAAAAAAAGATAACAAACTTTATGTCTAGTTGTTGGATACATAGGACTGCGTCTATCTCCCGACCCGTTCTATGGATTGTGACACGTTGTTTTCCGTTAGGCGAGTTTTAACATCTTCAAGTTGTTTGCTCTTTAAGAAATTGGTTTTTTTTTTTTTTCGTGTCTTTCGGGCGAAAGTCGAAAAAAAACTTATTTTGGTGGTCTGGATCTAAGTCGCTCTTCAAAATAATTGTTCTTGGATTGAAGATGAGTCCGGAAAATTGCGCGAATCTTGGTCAGCTATCTGCGAGGCTTGCTTCAACTGAGCACTGAGACTGACTCTGGGAACTGTCTCCCGAACTCAACTCTGAACTCTCTGCTGGAACTCTCTGCTGAACTGATTTTCGCTCGCTGCGACTTTGCTTATATGGACGCCGACCAAAACCGGGGTGGGTTTGTCGGCGTTTGGGGTTTCCTCGATAATTCTAAATACATATCCACTTCTTTTTATTTTTGGTTAGGAATTTTCCACTTTTTTCCATTTTTTTGGGAGTCTTCTCTTACTCCCACCTTCTCACCATACTTCAGAGGGGCGTCGGCTGTCCTCCCCACTTCTTCGTAGTAACAACCCTCATCCTCTAAATGGGCGGCGACAGCTTCCCTCCTGCGTCACGTGATCACCACTCGGCCAATGATGTCTAGCCGGGCGTGTACGATCCCGCGGGCTTTGTTTCAGGGAAAAAAATATATCTTGCTCAAAAAAAAAATTATTTTTTTTCTTTTCCCCTTTTAATCGCAGTTCTCATTTTCTCTGGATATCGTCAGAACAATCAGATTATCGTCATAACTTATTCAGAATGGGTTCGTCAGTCATTTTTCGCTAATTATCAGAATGGGTGGTCCAGACCGTTGCCTCGAAAAAAACATTTCTATGATTCCAGTCATTCTTTGGTGAACATTTCTGATAACATAGTTTTATTATCACAGCTAAAAAATGTTCTGTCGAAATAAAACGGTCAGTCGCCACCTCGTGTGTGGCTTTGACACAATTAATTTTTCATATCTATCCAAAGCCCTGTAGTTCACCTGTTTTTTTGTCAATTATCAAAATAACATTTTCAATTGGATTTTTCTTTGGCTAGTCGGTCTGTGGTTTGCTTAATCAGATGTTTTCCCGCATTAGCGGTTTGTTTATCTATCCCCGATAACACAAGTCGTCACCAGAACACAACGATTCCTTATCCACTTAGAATTTTTCTGCCATTGTAATGACAGTCTTTCGCCATTTGTTACTTATCAAAATATCCTTTATCCATTGTCTCTTAGTCGTGGGTGTCCTTTTATCATCCACGTTTGGGTCTCGCCTCTCTTTTCCTTTCTTTCCTTCCTCTCTTTTCTTTCTTTTCTTTTTTGCCTTGGTAAATGGTGCCACAGCAGAGTATTGCGAGACAGGAGGACTTCTCCGGTAACAAAAAAAAGAGTACGTGCCATCTGTCCTCTTTTACGGCAGCGAATTTTGGACGGTCCTCTCAAAGCTGAAGTAGAGACTCGGAGGTGTGGCTCTACAGAAGGATGCTGAGTATATCATGGACCAAGCGTGTGAACAGCGATGAGGTTTTGGAGAGGATGAAAACAAGGAGGAAGCTTCTACTTAACATCAAGAAGAGGCAGCTGAAATGTTTGGGACTCGTAATGAGAAAGGGGGGCCTGGATAATCTGATACTCACAGGTCGAACAGAGGGAAAGAGAGACAAGAGAAAGCAATGCATGACATACCTGGCGGGCTTAAGCAAGTGGATGACAGAACGTGCTTTGGGGGAAGTAACAGAGAGATGGAACTTATTTAGAGCTACAAGGGACGGGGAGAAGTGGAGAGCCATGATCGCCTACGTCCTGAAAGGACACGGCACATAAAAGGAAATAATCTCGCTAAAAAAGTTGGTACTGATTTCTGTTTATTCATGCTGTTAAAAATCCATTAACATATCGATCAGGACAGGACACGTTTATATAGATCTGTTGTCTGACTCTAATGCAGAATCCTTGAAACTTTATAATATCAGTTTTAAACCGATTTCGCTCGACAGGGTGTGTTATTAAAACGAAATCAAGACGATATGCAATTTACACTCCAGGACAAAAACATAAATCTATTATTTTATTCGACTTCTTATAGAAATTGTTTTCTGGCGCGTCGGATGAAACAATAATATCTACGCCTAGACTTGTCGGTGGAGTATATGTGGATGTCTCTCTGTATGAGTCTATGCATTTGCGCATGCGTACGCCAGTGGAAGAAATCACGAATAGTTTATCAGAAATCAATTCCTTTCAAAAACACTTGATCCAAAAATAAGAAAATAAAAACGTTGAATAAAGTTGTATTAATATTTTATTTTTATATTATTATTTATTTTAATTTTTTTTTTTTTACGAAGATTGGCATTGGAAAATACAAATATATTTCTTTCTTTCTGTAAAACACAGAATATCAATATTTCCACGAGATAGGACGGAAACAAACAGAACTTGAATGTAAATATGTTATGTTCGATAGATAGTACTTCAATCATTTTTTTATAATAATGGTTAGATTATTGAAAGGTAGTTTTAATATGTAACTTGGCGTAAGCTGCCGAGTTTGCCTTGCTTCTGGAATGAATGCGTTAATTTCTTTAAAAAGAATCAGCAAAGGTTCAAATCATCCCAGATTTTTTATTCAATTCGAAACAATTAAGAAAATTGCTCTATCAAAACCTTACAAAAAAAAATCGTGAGAACGTTAACAGAATAGAACACTCAGAATTAAACTATATTTTACTTCTTTTATCACCTTTCAATGCGAAGGTAATGGTGGGTTATGAGATCTTCATATTCTTTGTATCGCTAAACAATATTTGTTTCTTAAATATCCCACCTGATCCCTGTTCTGCCGACCATATTTTTATCAAGTTCACCCCATGCAAAACAGCAAAGCCGCTAAAACACAAGCTGTTACTCCGTACGGAAGAATTAGAAACAGAAACATTATTACTGACTGGAAACAAAAAGACTAATCAGGACAATAGATAGCAATTGACGTTGCGTTTAAATTTTTGCAGGTTAAAGTAGATTGGAAAGCATGGAACCAGAAGGGGGTTCCACAAGCGAGAAGTGTGAAAAAAGAAACTGTTAGCATAGAACCTACGGTGTTATCTAGTCAACTGAACCGTAAATGGATGACATCTCGAACACAAACTAATCCCGTGTGTTACGCGATGCTCCCGGCTGTCCCTCTGGCCTTTAATATGTCTCCTGAATCTCAAATTCTCGTAGCCTCTTTTATTCATTATGTGTCCAAGAAATTTCAACTCTCTCTTTCCGATTCTAAATAATCTTTTGTTACCATTTTCCTTAAAGCGTCCTTGTTGTACACATGCTCTGTCCATGGTATTCTGAGCGTCCCTTGTGTAGAGGCACATTTCGGTTGACTCCACTGATCTTGTCAGCTGTGACGAGGGTTTTTCAGAATTCACTGCCATGTAGAAGGCGTGATGATACATATATTTTTACATTCATTTTCAGTGTTTCCTGCCTGTATATAATTATAAACAACACATGTTTTTGTATAACGCCTTCCTTTCATACACATAGATTTCCATTTAATACTTTTTTCATGTACGTAACGTCACATAATCCCTTTCCACTTTGTCATTAATATATATTTTTACAAATAAACAAATGTTATACACATATACACACACAAACACACATACATACATACATACATACATACATATATATATATATATATATATATATATATATATATATATATATATATAGGATAGAATATATTTTATGGTATACTATAGTTATGCGTTAAAGTGATGAATATCATGGATAGAGTGTATGTAAATATAAAAGCGAACATTAAAGTCAACCTTCAGAGGCGACAGTCTTTTTTTAAGCTAACCGCAATAGACAAGATTGAAGATTGCGTTTAGCATGAAACAGAATGCCACCTCTAAATGTTGACTTCATTGTCGATTTTTATGTATATATATATATATATATATATATATATATATATATATATATATATATATATATATATATATATATATATATGTGTGTGTTTATATATGTATATAAAATATAAACGAAAATGTAGTGGCGTACTTATATGTATGTCGCACTCTTTATCGTAATGTGTTACATATATTTATATTGATTTACTGTATTTATTCTGTATATATTATATTTTACTTCAAATATTACTTTAAGATGATGAATATTGAGAAAAAACACATTTTACTACAGCATGTCTGTCGGCCAAATGTCTGTCGGCCAAGATTTTAAAGCCTTCACACTTCTGTCCACAATCAACTAGTTTAGTTAGACAGAAAAATACACATTGCTTTTCCTTGAGAATATCCACCCGAGGAAGGCTGTAAAACAGATCGATTGAAACTTTGTAACAAGAAAATAGTAAGAAGGATTCAATCAATAGACGGAATAAAACTTCGACTAAAAAAAATCAAATTGATCAAAAAAAAAAAAGTATTTAATATGAGTCAAACATCCGCTTTGTTTACGAACAGAAATTTATTACCGTTCTTTTTCTGCTTTTTTCACACTCTCATTTAAAAGTAGAGAATTCCTCCTTCCGGATTGTTTTGCCATTTCTTATTTAGAAAGAAAGAAAGAAATGGAATATTTTGGCTTGTGTTTCAATTACAATATTCATTTCTGCATTTGAGCTTGAAATTACATCCATTAAACAAATATAAAATTACAATTGACAAACATACATTTATGCGAGAATGTATACATATATATATATATATATATATATATATATATATATATATATATATATGTGTGTGTGTGTGTGTGTGTGTGTTGTGTGTTTTGTATTTAAAAATGAATATACGCATATATTAGATTTATATATATATATATATATATATAATGAACATTGAAATCAGCATTCAGAGACTCTTAGTGTTGACTTGTCATGTTTACTTTAATATTTATATTTACATACGCTCTATCTCTGATATTGAGCAATTTATCCAATAAACACCTTAAAACTATATTTCTTATATATATATATATATATATATATATATATATATATATATATATATATATATATATATATATATATATATATATATATATATATATATATATATATATATATATATTATTTTATATGCATGATTCATCAAAACACGACTATATGCCTATCCGGACGCCTTACGTTATCTGTGCATAGCTCCATTAGAAGCCATTTAAACCCATACACAAACTTACCAGACTCCATTCGAAACATCCTAGTAGAAAACAAACTTAAGAGCCTCATCCACCTGTACAAAATGATTAAAAATAATGGAAGACCTAATAATAAAAAGGAAAATGCCAACTCTTAACAATATTAACGACGAACAAGGCTACAATATGCTAACCATGTTCGGAAAATAAAACATCTCTATAACACATTATGAACATACATATAATGCAAACACTCAATTAAACAGAAGAAATAAAATCCTCCTTGATAATAGCTCGAAGTATAGCCGAAAGCGCTCGGAACTATATAACATTTGGACAGTTTCTACACACTCTGTGCCAAGAAAGAACGCACAATTAAATAAAAAGCCTAACCGTAGTACCTTGTCTGTCGTTTTTAATGAAACATGCATAAATGAAGGATTGTTGCCTAAATACACAATATATATATATATATATACATTAAGTTATATATGGAAAAATATATATTAACATGTATGAACGTGTGTGCATGAGTAGTAAGTAGCAAATCTGTGGAGGTGCTGAAAAATTCTAAGCTTGATTCATATTTAGAATCTGGAAATTCTTGATCAGACCAAGAACACTACATTACATAGATAGATAGATAGATTGATAGATAGATAGATAGATAGATAGATAGATAGATAGATGCAAACCATGAATATATGCTAAGATGCAATAAGAAAAAGTAAACTCCAGCGGTGGCACGGTAGAGTTATGGATAGAGTTAAGGATTGGGGAATCGGAGAGCCGAGTTCGAATTCCAGTCGAATATATTACATTCACTTACGTGTTAATACAATTGGAAAAAGTATGAATCCTCTTCTTCCGCCAGCTATGGGTAAATAGCAGGAGAGACCGAGTTCTATAGCTTTGGATGGCAACTGGTCTACCGCAGAAAGAAAAAGCAACCTACTGCTGGAAAAAATCTGCCTCGTCAGTCATGTATCGAAAGATACATGATTGCGTAAACGTGTATCATGAATGACACATAACTGACTGAAACTACACTAGTAACATTTTTTTAAGGGCTTCAACACTTTTGATGATAAGCTTCTGGTACGTTTGACCCACAAACAATTTTTGGTGGACTCATGTACATCAAAAGGAAAAAATAAGACATAGAATTTCAACAAGGAAATATTAACAAATATATTGCTAGGACATTATAAAAAAAGAAATAGGAGAAATGAAGTGAAAGATGAAGAGTTCAAAGCATGGAAGATATGAAATACTTCTTTGTCGTTCTTGCTATTGAGAAATGACCATTGCTTTGAAAATCTCCATTGAAAATCCTGGCTATTACCTGTGTTCCATCAACGTCCGCTGACAGATATGCAACAAAGCCCGAAATACATAAAATTTAATCGGGTAAGTACAAAACAAAAGAATGAAAAAGGCGCGTCAAAGAGGAATGTGTAAGAACGAACAAAACCGAATCTAGTCGGAGAAAATAGATTTTAAAAATTCAACACAAATAATAAAAAAGAATCAGATTAAAATGTGAACCGTGGGAATCCAGCTTTGGGATTGAAATTTTCAGCCAATCATCACAAGTATATACGCTGAATGGCGGGAAATGACATTTGGCTAACGGCATCTTCAGCGCAATCGACTGTTCAAATCAATTTCACCATTTCCCGACCAGCCATTCTGTAACGGCTGTAGTAATTCTTTTCCCGCCTGGAACTTTTCTCTTTACAAACCTCTCCACTCTTCTTTCCTTTCTGTTTTTTAATTTCCTCTCTATTCCATGTATCTTAGTTTATTATCTATCTATCTATCTATCGTAGTCCATTATCTATCTACCTTTCTATCTCAGTCTGTTTCTATCTATCTATCTATCTATCTATCTATCTATCTATCTATCTATCTATCGTAGTCCATTATCTATCTACCTTTCTATCTCAGTCTGTTTCTATCTATCTATCTATCGGTTAGGAGAAGGTGTTGCCCTTTCATAAATGACATTGATGGAGTTTATCTTTTCTTATTGCATCTTGGTATATAGTCATGGTTTGCATCTATCTTAGTTTATCTATCTATCTTTCTATCTATCTATTACAGTCTGTCCATTTCTATCTATCTATCTATCTATCTATCTATCTCAGTTTGTTTCTATCTATCTATATATCTATCTCAATCTGTTTCTATCTATCTATCTATCTATCGTAGTCCATTATCTATCTACCTTTCTATCTATCTATCTATCGTAGTCCATTATCTATCTACCTTTCTATCTCAGTCTGTTTCTATCTATCTATCTATCTATCTATCTATCTATCTATTACAGTCTGTCCATTTCTATCTATCTATCTATCTATTACAGTATGTCCATTTCTATCTATCTATCTATCTATTACAGTATGTCCATTTCTATCTATCTATCTATCTATCTATCTATATATCTATCTCAATCTGTTTCTATCTATCTATCGTAGTCCATTATCTATCTACCTTTCTATCTCAGTCTGTTTCTATCTATCTATCTATCTATCTATCGTAGTCCATTATCTATCTACCTTTCTATCTCAGTCTGTTTCTATCTATCTATCTATCTATCACTTTCTTCATCTCTCTCTCTCTCTCTCTCTCTCTCTCTCTCTCTGAAATGTATACTACTCTTTCTCTTACCTTTTTTCTCAACCTTTTAGTCTCTCGCTTTTCAATTTAGATTTACCCCCAAACACTCTCTCTCCCTTCCTCTCTCTCTCTCTCTCTATTTTGGTCTTTCTTTTTTTTTCCACTCTCTCAGTGTTACATTTTTTTATACATTCCCGTTCTCTAGTTTTTCAATTTTGAAATAAATCTGGTTTAGACTATTCTAGTTCCACGTGCCATGTTTAATGGATGTCAGTTATCAGTTATCTCCTGTTAATTTCCCGCTGAAAGTTCTCCACTGCCTTAACCGGGTATTGAACTCACAACATTTGGGTCGTGTCACTGGTTCTAACTAACGCCTTTATCCACTGTGCCATGTGTCCTTGAGGGCATTCCAACCACCTAAAGAAAGCCGTAGAGTACAACGGCTGAAACGTGGTAATAAATAGGGCGACAAAGAAGAATAAAGTTTACAGTAATATCTGCCTATTTCGACAGCACCGGATGTAACAGCAAAATTGACCAAATCGTGTAAGAGCAGGGATAATTGTTCACTCCACAAAATGTTTAATATCTAAAAGACCACTAAACTAATTGAGCTTCTTTTTTCCAGATAAGACGCTTAGCCATCTTGACGCCATTTGTCGTAAGTTATTTTGAGTTATTCAGCTAGAAAGGGAACAGGTTAAAATCGTTTTGTGTCAGTCTCACTGTCTTGCCAACTGAGCAATGGTGAGAGAAAAAAGATTATCCAGGCCTTCAGTAATGGTAGCAACATTCATACTCTGGCTTCCATCTTGAAAGTCTATTCAAGAGAAGGATGGATATGTTTAAAAAATATGGAACAGTAGAGAGGAAGACTGGATCAGGAGGTCACAATAGGAAGAGGGATCATTATTTCAACATAGAGCTAAATACATTATTACTGTTCAGAGTAGCGTCCAATAGTGTTATAAAACATCGAATTCCAGTAAGATATCTTTAATCATTTCTACGATACAACGACAATTTGTTGTCACACCCGATAAAATGATGACACCTTTCTGCCGATTTACTACTGCGCTTAAATTCATAAGGTCAACGTGCCAAAGACGAAATCTCATTAGAATTGTCATGTGAACATTTATAGAAAAGGCACAGAGCAGCTACAATTCGTCATGACGGTAAGAATGTAGAAATATTATGTCAGTACCAACACCTGAATGAGAAGCAGAGAGAATGAAACCGTGACAGAGAGAGAGAGAGAGAGAGAGAAGAGGAGGAAAGGAAGATAAAAAAATTTGGAATCGAAAGAAATAGGAGGAAAAGCAGAAAAGAAGCTGTTGAGAGACACGTTCCCTATTTAGTGTGCAACGTGATTGCACCGTTATCCGCAGGTCAACCAAACCACAACTGAATCTCTGGAGCTAAGGGGTAACTGTCTATCGGGCTGTCACATGGTGCTTAAGGGCCCCTTAACACATCAGACAGTTGTTCCTTTCAAATAGGAGATAATCGTCTTTTGCCTTCTTGCAAAGAGATTTCGGTTTGCAAAAGTTTTCAGAGTAAAACCAGTATTGCAAAACAAGGCATTTCACGCGCTTCGATTCTGCTTTTTAAAGGGCATTTTAACGAGGGGTTATACGCTTTCGGTGCGTGTGTGTGTGTGTGTGTGTGTGTGTGTGTGTGTGTGTATGTCTGTGTATGGAAGGGTGGCGTGTGTAGGAGTAAGTACAGTGGCACGCATTCACATTCAAGGATATTTTCTAATCCAATATGGTTGAAATTCTTGATGTTGGTTTCTTATCGGCAAATAGATTCCGGTCGAGTAGACGAACTCTAAAATTGTTGCTCAACAACAAAGAAAAAAGATACGCTTTCCCGTTTTGTACTTGCTTCTGAACTTTCCGTCTTAACCTTTATTTTACTCGCCTCCTCCTCCTCCTTCTTCTTCCTCTTCTTCTTCTTCTATTAATGTGTCGTTTTATAAGACTTCTAGTTTCCAAACTCTTCATCAAATGCTTAATCTGATTTGATTGCTATCGAACTTTTGAACTCCATTCCACTTCTGCTTTCGCAATATTTACGATTATTTTATTTACTTATTCTTAATCTTGTACATATGATGGCGCTAGTCAAAAGTTCAGAGAATGCAATATAATCTGGATCAATAAGCCCGTCGTTTGATACAACTTAAGTTTGATCAGAAGCTTTCGCCGTATAATTTTCGATCTATGTAATCTAGAAAGAAGCTCCGAATTAAGTGCATAGACAAGACAGTCAGTTATCTTGAAATAATGATAAGAATTAAATAACCCTAGCTTTTTTTTATCATAATTATACTACAGTTTTATTGACAATCCTACACAACGAGACATCAAATTAAATGGTGGAACTTAAATGTAAAGGAAAGCAAATTTTTCGCTGTCTTATTTTCCCAGGCACCGTGGAGCAATGGATAGCGGCTCGGATTGAGGAATCGGTGAGCCCAGTTCGTATTCCACTCGAATCCATTACATTCACTTACGTGCTAATACTCTTGGAAAAGATATGAATCCTCTTCTTCTAGCTATGGGTAAATAGCAGGGCAGACCGTGTTCTATAGCCGTTGATGGCAACTGGTCTACTGTAGAAAGAAATGGCAACCTTACTGCGGGAAAAATCTGCCTCGTCAGTCATGTATCGAAAGATACATGATCGCCTAAGCGTGTATCACACATGGCACATAACAGACTGAAATTCACTTACATACGTATGGCACATAATTGACTGACCTGCCGTATGGCAGAAGTCGTAACATCGCTCATATTTCGTGTCTTGTTGTATTTTTAAAAGACTAATATTGAAATTGAATAAAATAAAGAGAAGTATCTTTTTTTTTCATTTTCCCACCGATGTGTTGGGTAAGTCAATCACATTTTACTGGTAACCAAATCAAACAATAATTTATGTCTGGATTTCTGAGGTGAGGAGTTACATTATTTATATTCGGACCGTTATCCTCATCTTTGTTGTTGTCGTCACAACATCTCGGTCGTTGTAGCCTCCGGCCTTCCTCAGAGAATTCTGAACTGAACCCTTTATTTAATCTACAGGGGTAAACTGTTCTCGTTCCAATGCCCATATCTAGGAATGAGGACAAAAGTCCAAATATAAAAAGTCTAAGGACTTGTTCAAATGTACAAGGTGCGATGGATAAATTGCCATCTAAATGATGCAAAAATGAAACTAACACTGACATCATTTTAAAAGATATTTTTTACTAAAACTAGACAAAAATATCCAGAAATACTAAAGAGTAAATCTATTCAATAACATTGCCATTGGCTTCAACCACGGCCTCTGGACGACTTCGGAATCTCCTGCAACTCTTCTGGACGGTCTCCTTGTTTAAGTTGGTAAATGTCGCCATAATCCTTGCCTTTAGATCATCCTTGGTGTTACAAGGAGTTTAGTTGGTCACTCGCTCAACTCCACCTCATACATAATAATCAAGGTGGTTGCAATAGGGGAGTTAGATGGCGAGTTTTAAGGGTGATGTAATAGCAGAAATTGCCTGACAGTCATGACGAGGTTCAAATGCTTGTGTGACATGGTGTAGAGTCCTGTTACCAGACATAGAGTCTTTCTGCTTGACTCAGGGCAAAATTACCTCCTCATGGCACTTGATGTAGGTCTATGTGTCGAGTCTGAGACGCTCACCAAAAATTCAGGCGTTCTTTTCTTGACAGAACGATCAATAAGTTTTCCTAGCTACAGTACCTTCGTAATCACCATTAAACTCACCCAACTCTTTCAGAATCCTCTGCAGTGTCCACGGATTGACACCCAAATACTCAGAAATGTTTGTATTATAGCTTTCGATGCCAATGCCAAGCTGTACAGCATGCCGTTTACAAATTTCTGGCGGAGTGAATTGCGTCATCGTGTTCTTTTTCTCACAAACGGTGCCCAACTGATCCTACTACGCTGTGCCAAGTGGACAAACTCAAAAACAATCAACGTCCGTACGCGAAATCAAAATATAAATTGGCGACAATTTACCCATCGCACACCTGTACTTATGCGTGTGCATGCGTACTTGTGTGTGCGTGTGAACAATTTACCCCCCCCCCCGCACTCTGTATTGTTGTGCTGTCAGGCTTTGATCAGGTATATATCGGTCTAGGTAATCTACAGAGAATTCCGAACTGAACCTATTATTTACTCTACTTGGGTAGACTCTTCTCACTCCTCTGCTCATGTCTCGGAATTAAACAAATAGTCCAAGTATAAAAAGTTCAAGGACTTCTTCAGGTATATATCGATCTGAGTAACCTACAGAGTTCTGAACTGAACCCTTTATTTAATCTACAGGTGTATACTGTTCTCGTTTCACTGCCCATATCTTGGGATGAGGACAATAGTCCAAATATTTAAAATGTATCTATTTCTTCAGGTGTATATTGTTGTACCCTTCGGTCTTGATCAAGAATATATCCATCTTGATGATATACAGGGAATTCTGAACTGAACACTTTATTTAATCCACGGGGGTAGACTGTTCTCGTTCCACTGCCCTTGTATACGGATGAGGACAATAGTCCAAATATAAATAGTGTGAGTACATCTTCAGCTGTATATTGTTTCGCCCTGCGACCTTCCTAAGGGTAACATACGTGGAATTCTGAACTGAACACTTTATTCAATCCACGGGGATAGCCTGTTCCCGTTTCACTGCCCATGTCAAGGCACGAGGACAATAGTCCAAATATAAATAGCGTAGGGACTTCTTCATGTGTATATTGTTATGCCCTGCGACCTTCCTAAGATGTATATTCATCTGGGTACCATACGGGGAATTCTGAACTGAACACTTTATTTAATCTTCGGGAGTAGTCGGTTCTCATTTCACTGCCCATGTCTCGTAATAGTAACCTAGTGGACTATAGCGTCGGTTCGTTTATTTGTTGGCATAGTTAATGTGAGTTCAATCCTTGGGTCCGGCAATGTGTACTTAGTCTCAGTGGAAACAGGCGAGCTGTAACTGAGCAGTGTTAAAGGCATGGACTAGACCTAGGTAGTGGATTGTGTTACGTGTTGATAATTGTAACAAAGGAAAAAATGATTTACCACAACACAGAGCTAAGCCACAAACAAATATTTAATTTACTAAAACAGAACATAAAATATATACAGGATAAACAATTGTGGCCTACAAAACAGAAAACAAAGAGTTACTGGTGGAGTGTTACGAGGAAGAAGGAAAGGGAATCAAATATCTTTATCACTTTTAGGGCTAGTGAAGTAATCTAAAATGCTATATTTGGAAATCCACAAAGGTGTGTAAATAAATATTAATTTTAGTTTGGTCAATGAAAATTTGTCAAAATTCTATGTTACCAACTTTGTTCCATGAAATTCTCTTTTGGGTTTTTTCGCATTCGGCAATTTTTATAGAGATTCTTTCAGATTGGATATAATAGTCCTTGAATCAAAAGCCGGAGTTGATAACAAATGAAATTCTCATTCACCAACTGACAACCCTTTTCCAAAATTCCATTTTTTATAGGGGCTAACACCTAATTTGCATATTTCTAGATGTTTCTCGAATCATCTCGATTTTTCTCGAATATACTAGAATGATCTAGAATCTTCCAAACATTCTATTTCTAATTTCTCTATTTTACAACTACTTCATGAATGAAAACTTTTTTGTAATAACAAGTAGAACTCAAAGGAATCCCTTATTATAGAAATGCATCCTCGTAACACTTCCCCCCTTCAAATTAAAAGTTTTGAAATTAGAATGAAAAACTTTTATAAGACAATATCAGTCTATTTTTTCTTTGTAAAGAAATAAGTCATAATATCATTTTTTTTTTGAAAAGTCATGCTCTAGATAGAGCATCTGCAATAACATTGTTCCTTCCTTTAATGTGTTTTATAATAATATCATATTCTTGCAGGAGAAGACTCCATCTTGTAAGTCTTTGTTTTTTGTTAGTCATCATTTGAAGGAAAGTTAATGGATTATGGTCAGTATAAATCAGAACAGGATGAACAGTAACATTGAAGTAAAAGTCAAAATGTTGTAGTACTGATAAAACTGTCAAGCATTCTTTTTCAATACTAGAATAGTTTTTCTGGTAGGTGTTGAACTTTTTTGGAGAAAAATCCAATGGCTTTATCGATGCCATCATCATCTTCTTGGATTAAGATACCACCCATACCGACATCACTGGCATCGATTTGCAGTTTAAACTACTTTGAAAAAAACTTGAGTTGCAAGAGCTGGGCCAAGAATGAGAATCGACTTGATTCTGTTGAAAGCCAATGACAGGTTTCACTCCACTTGTATTTTACTTCCTTTTAAGGAGGTCGTCGGTGAGAGGACTTGCTATTGATGAGAAATTTTTACAAAATTTTCTGTAGAATCGCGCCATACCGAGAAATCTCATTAGCTGTTTTTTGTTAGTTGGGATAGGATACTTTAAGATAGAATCCACTTTTGCTATGATAGGCTTCATCTGTCTCTGACCAACAGTATGACCCAAATAATTTATGTTTGCATGACAGAATTCGCTCTTGTTTAGGTTCACGCATAGAGTTGCTTCTTCCAGCTTAAGAAAAAATTGTTTGATGATGTATATATGTTCGTCCAAAGTCATGCTGTACACAATTACATCATCTATGTAGACCTCACATCCCAGAATTTTGTGTAGAAGGGAATTCATCATCCTTTGAAAGGTTGCCGGCCATTTTTATTCCCAACGGCATAACCTTATATTGCAATAAACCATCCGGAGTCAAAGATGCTGAAATTTCTTTGGCGTTGTCAGTTAATGGTTTTGCCAATAACCTTTCATTAAATCAAATTTACTGACATTTTTCGCCCTTCCAATGTTGTTTGATACAATCATCAATTCTAGGAATTGGAAAAGAGTCACTTTTTGATTCTTGCATTTGATTTTTTAAAATCTGTTACAAATCTGTAACCATCAGGTTTTGGTACAAGAATACAAGGAGAACTCCACTGACTGTTGCTTGGTTCAATTATGTCATTGTCCAGCATATATTTAATTTCTGCTCTCAACTGCTGAAGCTTGATTGGATTTACCTGGTAAAAATGTTGTTTAATCGGTTTTTCATCTCCATCTAAAACATCATGTACTGCAACCGTTGTTTTTGTAGGAACATCAGGATAAAGATTTTGAAAATCATTGACCAAACCATGAATGTCTTTTCTCTTCTCATTTGATAAATGTTTGAATTTTACATTTAAATTAAACAGGATTTCCGAGTTTTTTAAATGACTACTCTGACCCATGTCCTTCTCCCTAATAACCGTATCTTCATTATTGTCTAAATCATCTTTAAATTGATTTGTATTACTAATGTTTATTAAGGTTGAGACAGGTTTAGTATTAGTTACATAATTTCTGTCGATGTAATTTTTTAACATATTAATGTGGCAAATTCTTTTCTTTTTCCTTCGATCTGGGGTGCGGATGATATAATTTACATCATTAATTTTCTTTTCTGAAATTTGCTTCTTTGCTTTAGCCCTAGTAATAACACAATTCTCATATACGTCAAATAGCTGTTTTGAACAGACCATAAATTCATTGTTTATTTCTTTTTATCCCAGACAACTGGTTCTAATACTACCCTATCACCTGCTAAGTCGTTGCCTAACAGTAAAGAGATCCCTTTAACTGGTAGGGTTGGTTGTATACCAACTAACTGGTTTTCAGTTATATTAATTTTTTCAAAACTCTTTTTGTGAGTTAGACTATGGGTATCTGCGATTATCGAAACTGGCCTCGTTAACAGTTTCCATTTTATTTTTTCTCATCGATATGCGTTCGAATTTTCTGTGAAACGCATTGTTTAAATTCTTCAACAAGAATGAGTTGGCGTAATTTATCATAATCATCATTTTTTTTCTTTATAACCCATCTATCAAAAAAATCTCACTTTTTTCTAGCGAACTCAACATATGTCTGCCGTTCTAATTTTTTATATTTCCCAATTTTGCCTATATGCCCTCAGGTACTAATTCGTATGCATTTAATATGGCATTTTTTATTTTTTCATAATCTGTGGCCTCTTCAATACTGAGAGCCGAGTATATATCAGCAGCTCTGCCAACCAAAACAGTCTGTAAGAGTGTTGACCAGATTTCGTAAGGCCATCCTAAATTTATTGCAATTTTCTCAAAATGAGGAAAATATTTTCCACCGTTTTTTCATAAAACTTAGGTACTAGTTTGATATATCTTCCTGCATCAAATGCTGCACTTAATGAAGAAGAATTATTGGAATTTTGACTTCTATTTTCTCGTTGTAATTTCAATTTTTCTAACTCTATTTCAGCTTCAATTTTTAATCTTTCCAATTCTATTCTTTCTTGCATCTCTAATTTCTTTATTTCTAATTGAAAACGTAAACTACTTTGGTCGTCTTTTTCGTCAATATTACATGAGTCTAAGAAATTTTTATCCATTAGTTCTTTAGCGACAATTGTTTTTTTTTCTTTTTTTTTTCATTGAAACATTTGTATTTAACCTGAAATATTCTGCAATTTGTAATAGCTCCGATTTCTGTAAGACTTCGAATGATTTGCTCACATCGGCTAAACTTAAAAAAATTTCCACGGAAAAAGGCATGTTTTTGTTTTAGCACTTTTTTTTTTTTTTTGCAAATTACGTATATTGAGTTTATTTTATTTTTTTTTTTGTACGATATTATAAAGTTGGACGAGCCCCCATTTTGTTACGTGTTGATAATTGTAACAAAGGAAAAACAATGATTTACCACAACACAGCTAAATCATAAACAAATATTTAATTTACTAAAACAGAACATAAAATATATACAGGATAAACAATTGTGGCCTACAAAACAGAAAACAGAGTTACTGGCGGAGTGTTACGAAGAAGGAAAGGGAATCAAATATCATTAGGGCTAGTGAAGTAATCTAAGTGCTATTTTTGGAAATCCACAAAGGTGTGTAAATAAATATTAATTTTTAGTTTGGTCAATGAAAATTTGTCAAAATTCTATTTACCAAATTTGTTTCATGAAATTCTCTTTTGAGTTTTTGTTGGTCGGCAACTTTTATAGAGATTCTTTCGGCTGGATATAATAGTCCTTGAATCAAAAGCCGGAGTTGATAACAGCAGAAATTCTCATTCATCAACTGACAACCCTTTTCCAAAATCCCATTTTTATAGGGGCTAACACCTAATTTGCATATTTCTAGATGTTTCTCGAATCATCTCGATTTTTCTCGAATATACTAGAATGATCTAGAATCTTCCAAATATTCTATTTCTAATTTCTCTATTTTACAACTACTTCATGAATGAAAACCTTTTTGTAATAACAAGTAGGACTCAGTGGAATTATAGAAATGCACCCTCGTAACAATTGTGATTGAATAAAGGGTTCAGTTCAGAATACTCTGTAGATCCATATACATCTGAGGAGAACGTTGTGATATCACCACCAAACATGTGGACAATAGTCCGACTATAAATATAATCATACTATCGCTTTCTGTGAACTTCAGGGATTTAAACATAGATTATTTGAAGGATTGGATGCATGACTTGCTCCCCTTTCAAGAAATATGTCAGTCAGGCAATCGAAACCCGTTGCACACTATCCAGTGTTTTTATTTAATATGGAAATACAGACACGGAGATACGTAATCCGTTTTAAAAGCAAGGTGCGTATTTTAATGCAACTAGAATCGACATTGTAGAACGTAATAAAATACTTTTATTGATAATTAACGTAGGGAACATAAAAATGAGAAGAGACTTAATGGCACCTTCATCTAGGTCGTTAAAATGAAATTATTCTCGTCATTCGAGCCACTTAAAGAGTCCATTCTATTCTCACTGTATCACGCAGATAATACCGCTGTTTTCAATTCCTTATAACCGCAAAAAATCAGCTATGTATATATATATATATGTATGTGTTTTTAGATATTAGAAAATTGTATTCCCAATATGAATGCTTTTAATCTTTTTAATCTGTAAATAAAAGATATATACGAATACTTGCGTGTATTCCCGAGCGTAAAAGTGAGAATATATGTTTTTGCGCGTTGTTTCGTAACATTTAAAAAAATGTTATTCCAATGTTCATTGCTATTTTCCCATAGTAACTCTTTTCATATCTCCCAGATTATCCTTTGATCTCAATAAAATAAACTTTTCAAGGTTAAATTGATAAAATGACAAAAAAAAATGAAAGAAATTTAAACAAACAATTTTTTCATAAGAATTCGAATAGCAATCATCAACGTATCACTTTCAACGAATGAAAAACCTTCTTCTTCTTCTTCTTTTCCTCTTCTTCTTTTTCTTCTTCTTTGATATGGCTTTCCGCCATTCCCTATCCCTTATAGTGCTTGTCTTTAAATACATGTCCATCCATCACTGCACACAACTAAATTAATCGCCTCAATCAATTTAATCTGCCTTCGATCAAGTATTCTGGTCAACAGTTTTTTCTTCGAAATTGTGTATAGGATTTTTTGGCGATGTCTGGATAGTTCTCGAGTGCTAAATCCGAAAACAACGTCCATTATCAACCATTAGCTTTACTTTTCCTGCTACAGAATACGAAAATATGGATTAGGTTATGTCATTGTAAATGTAAAGAAAAAAATAAATGCTCATTTTGTTTAAGCTTTAAAATAAGCATTTATTTTTTCTTAGGAATAAAACACTTTAAAAATACGAAACAAAAATAACAAAATAAGTGATTAAAATTCGAATATTGACAGAAATCGGTGGACAAAGCAAGAACTTTCGCTTATTTGATATTCGTGAATACTTACGAGATTTGTGTCCCTTTTTAAGACCCAACAGTCGTCAGGCATCATTCTTTGCTCGATATTCCTTGATTCCACTCTACCATAAATTTTAATGCCCTAATGGAATCCCTCATCTTATCACTGAAACCATCCAAATTAAATTAAATTACTGACACAATCAAATTTTATTACATAAGTATAAAAAAAGGAATGCTTTTATAAATTTAACACGTTTCGGTATTTTTATTGTAGCTTCATCAGAATTTGGAAGAATGAGGGGAAAGCAGAGAACGTTTCGGATTTGATTCCTTTTATTTCTATTGATCGGGTAGATAATCAAGTGGTTAAACTTTATGGCGGTATTGTGGGTGTGCATATGTGCCGATTTGTCATCTAAGGAATACTATTTTCAGTATGCGCGCGCGCGCGTGGGGGTGCGTCATATTCCTGAAGAAATGTAAAGTATGTAAAACTCATGTTTATATCAAAAATGTTAGATGCAGACGAAATAAAGGGATTGTATCGAAGGATATTTAAATAATCACATTTTCATTCATAATATAGAACAATACAATTACACTGTCGTTATCATCAGGCCATATATCCAAGGACTTTATAATGTTTCCATTCATAATTTAGAATAATACAATTATACTGTCATTATCATCAGACCTTATATCCAAGGACTTTATAATGTTTCCATTCATAACTTCGAAAAATACAATTACACTGTCATTATCATCAGACCTTATATCCATGTACATTATAATGTTTCTATTCATAACTGGGAACAACAGTCCGAACGATATAAATAGTGTAAATAGTTACAATAACTCATCTCAGAAGTATACACAGATACTGAAGAATGCCAGAGCGTATAACGACTGAAACGTCGTGAATATGCCAATAAAGATAAGAACAACTCTCCGAGTAATATAAACTGTGTAAATAATTACAATAGCTCATCTCATAAATATTGACATAAGCTTTGATATATGTGTGCTTAAATGTTTTTAATAGCATAATTTAATAAATATACTAATAAATACTTCATCTGAGTTTTATATTTTTGATTCAAGGTTTAAAAATTGCCATATATGAACGATGTTTTCGTAAGTAATTTCTTTTTAAATTACTCGCGTAGGTATAGAAAGAATTTACATATGACTTGTTAAATTCAGTCGGAAATATTGTGTCTATTAAAAAATAAGTTAATAAATCTAATCTTGTCTTCTAAAAATTCTTTTTTGCAAGCAGAAATCAATTAAATAATTAAGAAAAATATTAAAATTGTTATAGAAATCTATAAATTTATCCCCGACAACATCATTAGGCAGTCATTATCCTGCAGCGTTCAGAATAACCATTGTTGATGTCTGACATTTCACATTACGACAAAATTGTCGAGAGAAACTGAAATTTTTTTTACAGTATTATCCCAGTTAAAAAGTACGTTTAGTTTGTATTTCTTTCCAAAATCTTTTTAATATTTTCTTAAAACGGTACTGAATAATCTAAAGAAATGAAACAATAGTAGGCTTAAACGTTTAATCATTATTATTAACATTAATGCACTCTAATGTTTGTCTCTGGTCTTGTATCGATTGATTGATTGATTTGTCTGTTTAATGGCATATCAACTCCTTATGGGTCATTCAATGTGGAAATTTATTTCTCTTGGTAGCTTTGAAGTAATAAAAATATGATGTGTTATTTTGCTTTCACAGTTGAATACATGGTAAATGATACCCTGCTTTTGTGTATATACATGTTAATGTGGACATGATTACTAAAGGCGATGATATGTGTGTTTTATGGTGTAATTTTGCTCATGTTATATTTTGAAATACAGTTTGATTTCTTTAAAAATTGTAGGATAATATATAGATTAATTATCATATTTTAAATTGATTTGGCTGAAGTCACCACAATTTGTTAGTATGTACGTATTGTTAATTATTTTTATATAAAAATTTATTGCTGGTATTTTTAATATAAAATGTATATTTATACTTTCATAGTGTTATGTTTGAGTGTTCAGTATTTTTCCATATCTAGGACCCTAACAGGTGCTACAAACCTGGGTCAAGGTGGAACTGGAAATAACAGCTTCTAAAAACATCCAATCTTCTGATCATGGGCCTTGCTGTCGGATGTAGTTTATCGTCATACCCAGGACTAGTCTAGTATTGCCTAATGACAAAAGGAACTTGACAAAATTGATGTCTTGCTGAAAATGTTGTTTATACAGAAATTACAACGAGGTATGAGAACTGCTATTACAACTGGTTTTTTTTCTAGTGCTTCACTTGTGCATTCTGAAAGTCTGGAAAATTTCAAGAAGAATCTGACATCTCGGCTGTAATACCGCCTTCTTCTATCTGTTCCAGAAATGTTCTCATCATAATAGTTCCGGTGAAATTACCTCTCTGGTATCTGAATATTGCTGTCATACCAGCTTCCGCCAGGAAAGTTGATTCTCTGTGTTGTGCCAGAAAGTTTTTTCTCGCCTGATTCTATCCTTCAAATCTATAAATCAACCATTCGCCATTGCATGGAATACTGCTGCCATATATGGTCTAATGTCCCCGCTGTTCACCTCGAGGTCCTCGACAAAATCTAAAGACAGATATGCAGCGTGATAGGTCCGAATCTGGCATCTCGTCACTTTCTCACAGACGTGTCGTAGCTTCCCTCTGTCTCTTCTACAAATATTTTCACGGCAACTGGTTCGACGGATTACTTTCGCTTATTCCGAGACTGCATGAATTTAAGCGTACTACTAGATTGACATATCTGTCCTACCATTTCACTGTCTCTTCTACCCCAACAGATTCTTCTCTCGTACTTCCCGTCTGTGGAACTCCCTTCCTCTTACTTGCTTCCCTGATAGCTATAATCTTCGAATATTCAAGTGTAATGTCAATCGACATCTTCTGATGCCTTGATCTTGTTCCTCGTCTTTCTCTTTTTCCTTTCTTGAAACACTCCTCTTTATTCTTGTTCTCACCCTCTGTAACCCCTTGCGTACTAGTGGCACTCCTGCCATGCTTGGGGTGAAATGCTTAAATATATATATATATAACAGGTCGGGCACTTTTCGTGTTACATTGAAAACGGAAAATAACTGACATAAGACGCAATAATCAACAGTTACAACGTATTAGACAAATAATGCATAAAATGCAATAATCAACAGGTACACGATATTAAACAAACAATGCAGAAAACGCAATACCCAACAGTTACACCATATTAGACAAACAATGCATAGAACGCAATAATCAACAATTACACCATATTAGACAAACAATGGACACAGGATGATGGCCAAATAAGTGGTTGAAACAAAGATGAGGTCAAAAGTTCGAAATTATTAAGATTTTGCTAATAGCATATTCGCAAATCTCGCTAACAAAGAAACGGCTGCGTAACGCAAATAAATTTTCCCAGACTATACCAGGTATCATTGCTAGTTGTTTTAATAAAGCGGATTTTTCTGATCTTTTGAAACCTTTGTAGTTTGACGATATCATTGATATGTACATCTTATTGGGTTTCGTGTCATTGGGGAGATGTCAGATATACTGAACACACAACAATCGATTTGGCGACACCACTGGTCATTTTCTGGTTACATGTTTGATTGGTCACTTGTTCTATTGGCATTCTTTTCTTTCACTGAATTTCAGCCGTCTTCCTCGGGCAGCTCTTCTCACTCTCTTCCGTTCATCTTTCACCAGGAAACCTCAGGTCATCATCGATTTCAAGGTATAACGTACAAGTGCTTCGAAGGCAGCTGAGGAATATGCACGTCAGTAATAACCTTGTTGAGATTGTTTTCGGCTGTAAGTCATAGTCAGATGCAGTAAACACGGATTGCGTTTTATGGTTTCACTATTAAGCGAATGAATAGAAGCATTTCCGGCATGTAATCCTGGTAGCATTTACTTCCAACAGAGATCTGGTGAAAGCTAACATGAAAGCAGGTTACACTATGTAACAAAACCCGTATTCACAAGATTAACAAGTCCTGACCTCTGCCGATGGACAAGATCAAAATTGGCTTTTGTGTCCTCTCCATACGTAACCGAAATATCTCCATGAATTCTTTGACCTGTGACATCTTCAGCCAAGAGCTTTCGACATTGTGTGGGTAACCATTTTCCATTCTCTTATATTTATTTTGTCTGAACAGAAACGGGTAAAGATCACAGACGGTCGAAAGTGTTTTGAAAAGAGTTGTTAATAATTACTCAGCTTTGATTAGTACAGAAATGTCCAACTAATATCAAAAGTATTTTACTAAGTTTCCAAGTTTGTACGGACTGTCTGCAGAGATTAAGAATCTGCCAATTTATACTTTTATTTGCGGGGTACTATGACGACGTAGAGATCATGGCTCTCCACAATTTCCTGTCCTTTTTAGCTCTTAATAAATTTTGTCTAATTGTTATCGCTCCTAAACGTTCACCCACTATCCATTTAATCAAACTCTCTAGGTTGTTTCCCGCTTTCCTTCTTGCTTTAAATATATCACATAGAAACACCAGTTCATGTCCGATCACTGAAGTTAAGCAATGCCGAGCTTGGTCAGTACCTAGATGAGTGACTGCTTGGTAATATCAGGTGCTGTAATCTTTGATGTGCGGGTGGTGTAACGGGCTTAACGCAATAACACGTAGAAACACCGATTCTCGTCCGATCAGCAAAGTTAAGCAATGACGAGGCTGGTCAGTAGCTAGATGAGTGACCACTTGGTGCTGTAATCTTTGATGAGCATGTGGTGTAACTGGCTCACTGCAATATCACATAGAAACACGGGTTCTCCTCCGATCAGCAAAGTTAAGCAATGACGAGTCTGATCAGTATCTAGATGAGTGACCGCTTAGGAATATCCGGTGCTGTAAACTTTGATGTACGGTTGGTTTAATGGCCTTAGTACAATATCACCTAGAAACACCATTTCTCGCCACTTCACCAAAGTTAAGCAATGTCGATCCTTGTCAGTAGCTAAATTAGAGATCGTTGGTAACATTACATGTAATTTTTTATTTGCAGCTGGTGTAACGGGCTTATCACCATATCACGTTGAAACACAGGTTCTCGTCTGATCAGTGAAGTTAAGCTATGTCGAGCTTGGTCAGTGATTAGAAGGGTCAACCCTTGGGAATGCCTCATAATGAGAAATCAGAGAAACGGAACATTGTTATAACACAGACAACTACAAAAAGCCACATTTAGATAAAGGAAATAAAAAATGGAAAGAAAGTTCTGTCGCATTTTTAAATCATCACATTTTCAATAATTACATTAGCCATTAGTTTGATCTATGTCACTTTCAAACTCCGGTTCATGTCTGATCACCAAAGTTAAGCAATGTCGAGCGTGGTCAATACCTGGAAGAGTGACCGCTTGGTTCACGTCTGATCACCAAAGTTAAGCAATGTCGAGCCTGGGATGTACCTAGATCAATGACCACTTGGTTCTCATCTGATCACCAAAATTAAGCAATGTCGAACCTGTTCACTACATAGATGAGTGACTGCTTGGTGCTGTAATATTTAATGTGCAAGTAGTGCAATTAGCTTACCACAATATCATGTAGAAACACCGATTCTCGTCCGATCAGCAAAGTTAAGCAATGTCGAACCTAGTCAGTGTCCTAGCTGAGTGACCGCTTGGTGCTGTAATCTTTGATGTGCAGGTAGTGAAATTAGCTTACCGCAATATGATTTACAAACACCGGTTCTCGTTCGATCAGCAAAGTTAAGCAATGTTGAGTCTGGTCAGTATCCAAATGAGTGACCGCTTTGGAATATCAGGTACTGTAAGCTTGGATGTGCGGGTGGTGTAACTGGCTTACTTCAATATAACGTAGAAACACCGGTTCTCGTCCGATCATCAAAGTTAAGCAATGTCGAAACTGGTCAGTAGCTGGATGAGTGACCGCTTGGGAATATCTGGTGCTGTAATCTTTAATGTGCAGGTAGTGCAATTAGCTTACCGCAATATCATGGAGAAAAACCAGTTCTCGTCCGATCACCAAAGTTAAGCAATGTCGATCCTTGTCAGTATCTTAGTGCTGTAGTCTTTGATGTGCAAGTAGTGCAATTAGCTTACCGCAATATCATGTAGAAACACCGGATCTCGTCCGATCGCCAAAGTTAAGCAATGTTGAGCCTGGTCAGTACATAAATGGGTAATGCATTGAGTTGGCGTAGTGGGATAATGTTCCCTTCCTCCTCATGAACTGCAGTGTTTGAAAGATGTGGGAAAAAAAACTCTCACAGGCTAAAGAAGTAATTTTATCATCATTTCTCTCTTTGTAGATCATTTAAGATCAAAGAGGGTACGTTTTTATTTATCGATTTCACCCTGAGAAGTAGTAGGCGTCTGTTTATCTCGGCAGATAAAGGAGGCGCTCCGTTCGGTCAAAATTTAGTCCTTCGGTGGTGAGACTAGAGTGACCTTTCCAGAGTACTGGCCAGAGCGATGGTATATGAGGGCCGTGCGGCCTACTTGGCTGCAGGGGTTGCCGTAAACTTGTCAGTGTTGACAGCCAACCGACTTCGGGGTTCCAATTTGGTTATTCTTTCTGGATTGACAGTGCAAACTCAGTTCTTGAACGTCTCACATGTCGAACAAATCGGTTTTCGAACACAATATTCGAGATGAATATGCCTCGGTTATCAAACATTTCGGTCCTCGAACAACATTGCCGAACCGAGTTAGCCCGAACGGAATCATTTCTTAGTCGACCGCCATGTTGTATACATTAGTGTGTTGTACAGTACTTTTCTTTATCAATTTTATTGTACTGCCTTTTTTTTCTCTCTTCATTAGTCCTCAATCAAGGCTCCAAAGAAAGCTAGCAATGATACTGGTGAAGGTAAAAGAAAAGTTAAGAGAAAAAAAAATGTTGATGATATTGTCTCTTCCTACTCAGTTTCATATGGCAAAATCAACAATCTATACTATTCTTATAAAGAGACGATCATGTCTTTCCTTCCCCTTTTCCTTTTTCTCTTTCTTTCCCCTTACACCATCAACTATCTTACTTACAAGCACGGTAAAATTAAAGTGTTCTTATATATTTTATCTATTTACTATTGGGTTTATTTATTTTTTCTTAAATTTAATGATTTTCATTAGTTTTGTGTATAAACTTGTGCCCAAAGTACTGTTGTCAAAGTTTAAATAAGCAATCATCTTGGGACCAGGAATGGATTAATCCATTTTACATTGAATACTTTTGGAAAAATAGTTTCGGTTAACGAACATTTCTGGTTACGAACGGGCTTCAGGAACGAATTAAGTTCGTGAACCGAGGTTCCACTGTATTTCCCTAGACTGAAATTGGATATTAACACAAGGCAGCGGAGTTTTAAAATCAGGGTTATCCTTCGCCTAAATGAATTGCTTTACTTGCTGTCATATTCCATCTACCCGAAGTATCTGGTTTTTCAGTTGGACTTAGTTATCAGAGGCCATTTGAGATGTAACAGAGTGCATGTTGTATAAATTTAAAAATGGCTACTTTGAATAATTATGTTGTTATATCTGCTGCTAAGAAAGTTGGTTCGCTGTCTAATCAATCTTAGTCTACCATTCAACCATGCTTAGAATATTGATGTCACATTTGGTCCGGTGAATCCTGCTACATTTTTAGAGATTCTTGATAAAAACCAAAGAAGAAACAGCAATATTATTGGTCCTGACCTGTCGTCTCGGCTCCAGCCATTTTCATACCACGGTAAAGTTGCTTGTCTGCGATTTTTGTTGTAGCATACATACGGACGATAATGGATATGTCTCCATTCATATAAATACAGTAGTAAACACTGTGGGTCTGTAGTTGGAGATTCGTCTCCAGCTTGTCAATCTCTCTGCCTCCGGGCAGACAGGATTTCCAGACGAGACTTTGTCGAAGGTCAGAGTCTCGTCTCGAAAAACAGCTACCCGACCCCGTTTTATACGGGGTCTGCGAGGAATATTTGGCAGAACCTACGGGCTCGAATAACCCACATTAAATTCAGCCTTGTGCCACATCTGACCGCGTGGAGCGGTTGGTAGATATCCTGCAGTTAGAGATTCATTGTGGAATTCACTTGAATCACTTCTAGCAGTTGACTATTTCTACGCGCCACTGGCGAATCTTATATGTGTTGTTCTTGTCCTAAGTATTATTGTTCATTACCAACCTTCGTGTGATTATTTTATTCTGTAACCTTCCCTAGGTTACATCATTTTTATATAAATATTTTCATGGTATGAACATTTTGCTATGGTACCTAGACTTTATGAATTTAGGCGAAGTATTAGACAAGCAAAAAGGTTTCATCATCTTAGAGTTGAAATGTCTAGATGTAACCGTAAGTTCTATGCTAACGGTTTCTTTCCTCACACTTCCCGCCTGTGGGATTCTCTTTCGGCTTCTTGCTTTCCGGACACTTTCGATCTTCAAAAATTTAAATGCAATGTCAATCGTTATGTACTGTCTCCTTGATTACATTTCTATTTTTTCATTTCTTACATAATATTTTCTGTTTTCTAATTCTTTCACACCAAGTAACCCTTTCTCCCTTAGTGGCTTTAATGTTTTCCTTAGGGTGAATTTGAAAAAAGAAAATGAATCACTGCGGCAAGAATGTTCAGTTTTCGGAAATTATTTTTTTAGAATATGGATATAGCAAAAAGGGTTTTATCTGTTTCGATCGCATCGCAGAGTAATTCTCTTTAAGATTTGTGCACGACCAAGTTCTGGCAATATTAAGATTCTAGAAGATAGTTTTTAAAATTCAATATAAATTTTTAAACACACCGCAATCGAATTATCAATATATTTTTTTAAAAAATCTCTTTCCAAAATGTATTGATGAACGATAATTCTTAATTATGTTAATCCCGCACCATGATGCCAAAAGTTGATTTCTGTATTGAAGGGTTTAAAATATATACGAATATATCCTTCTCCCAGGTTGGAAGTCAGAGTCTAGGTACCGTTTACCAACTTTTTTTATTTGACAATGAAAGAACAATGGTTTCATAAAAGAAACCAAATGTTCATTATATTTATGTTACTGAACATTTTATCGTCAGGCTTCGTTAAATATACGTTCTTATACATATAAGAATATATATTAGTGTTGAAAGATTTATTGTATTTTAAAATTGATCACTTTGAGGGTACTCAATCAATTCTTTTTCTTTGTGACGTGTCCCTACTGTAAAAGATTAAAATATCATTTGTCCCCATCTTCCTACCCTTTCTAGCTCTTAATTAGTTTTGTCTTTTGTCATTTCTCTCAATCCCAGTAATTCTACTTTAAAATGCGACCCGTCAAGGAGGTTACTCTGTGCTTTCGTCCTGTCTCCTTTGTAGTTCAATAAATGAGGTGATCTGTCAGTAAACGGGACTTTTGGTCAAAAATAATTTATTTCAATTCCAAACAACAAACTAAGATGGTTTCCCCTTCAAAGTAAAAGAAATTAAGTCTAATTCACTTTTTACATCCTTCTCTGCTTTCACACTTCTATTTGAGCGCTTGAATGATTCTTCTTTTATACCCCCACAGGCCTGTCGTTACGGTCCAATTGATGGATCTCACGCCTTCATAACAAGTACGTTTGATGATCCCCATTAACTTAGAAAAAAAAAATACACACGGAGCAAGATAAGATCAAACGAGGAATTTAACGTCAAACGGCAATGTTTTCTCTGTCATTTGTCCTTTCCGGATGCTGAGGGTCGTTTCCCTTCCAGGGCAATTTCACCATTAAACCCCATTTGTCCTGCCACAACGCTCCTTCTGGCTCGGTACACGGAGCGAATCAAACGCCAAGGATCTTTTTAAACTTACTGATTGATCATCTCGCGCAGTGGCAAGAACTCATTGTGGACAATGCCTCTCCCATAGAAGAACGGATAGCTCTGTTACTTTTCAGGCTTTTCACAATTGCTTTTTTTTCGTTTTGTAAAAATGGTTTAAAATTAATTGGTATTTTACCCATGTAAGTTTGCCTTAGAGATTTTAAATGCAGTCTATATAAAGCCAAGTCACAAGACAAAATTGAATAATAACTTATCGGTGCAATCGACGTAACAAAAAAAAAAAGATATTATATATTCAGACCGTGTAATGTGTTGAATACCAGGCCTCAATAGAATAGATTTTCTGAAATTGGCTGAAAAGAAAAGATGTTTTTGTCGTTTCATCGATTTTAAAATCTGATCTAAAGATTTTGTGTGAGGCATTCAAATGAGTTCTAGAGTGTTCTTTGAGAACCCCTTTCTCAAAATCAACCAGATTACCCATAATGGAAAGTCACTCAATCGCCTTCAAATAGCCCAAAAATGGATCCGAAAGCTTTTAAACACTTTCTGAAATTTGAACGATGAACCACTGAGATTTCGTTTTTGAATCTCAATCGTCTCTTACTTCGACATTTTCCGATATATATGCTTGAATTCTCCTTCTGGCATCATATAGAGAGTAAACAAGAATGGGTTGAAAGAGAAAGTTGCTTTAGAATGCGATCCACACAGAATAATTGAATTCTCATCTTGTTTCAGATTAAGTAAAAATAATAATTTACGATTAGAGCTTCTTAATATTGTCAGATTCTGCAAAGAGAAATTTCATAAGTTGAAATATTCCGCCAATTAATTTTTACTTATTTTGTTCTCTTTTTATTTTTCTCTCTCTCTTTCCTTAAGTCAGAATCTCTCTCTCTAGAGACAATTTGACATTCATTCACTCATGTTTGTTATTAAAATCTCTGTCTCACTCTCCATCTCTATCTATCCTATATATATAGTGATTTAATAATCGTAGCTTAGATGTGTCCGTAAAATGGAACAGTAGTTGATCGAACTCACTACTCAGTCGTACTTGATTGAATGTTATAAAGATTACAATTATTTGATCTTAGATATTCCTCATTCAGGTCTAAAGTGTGAAAACGCCAGAAAAAATAGTTTTCATGACAGTACCAAAAAATGCCCATATTTTTACAACCGTAGATTAGATTTAGTATAAGGTCGAAAAAGTGATGCATTTGAGGATCGAAAACTATTCAGTCGTACTTGATCTAGCGAAAAAAATAAATCATTATTGCATGGTTTTAAACGAAAATGGACATATTATTGTACAATTTTAGAAATATACCTTTAAAATGATGTGATTTTAATTTAATTTAGTCAATAAATTTATTCCATTTTCTATTTATATATATATATATATATATATATATATTACTGCTTACGCCGCTCTCATAATAATTATTTTGTTGAAAAAGGGGTAAAGGTACTTGTTCAATTCAAACAGTGGTTTTGGTTATTCCTAATTTTATGCTTTTCTTCAATGTTACAAAATCGAGTAAAAAAAAACTAATGCGTCTTTCATAGTATAAACGTTATAATATTCTATATATATATATATATATATATATATAGAATCTTTGACTATACCAAAAAAGGTGGGAATTTTTTCAGGCTTGAAATAATGAAACTGTCTAGCCCATGTGATAAGTCAAAGATGCAAACTGATTCAAAAAAAAGTCCAGCGTCATATATTCATATATATATATATATAATAACAAAATCATTTTCCGTCTGAAAAAAGAATTTTGATTTCACTGTCAATTGTCGAGGGAAAGAAATTAATATATTGTAAAATTGATATCTTTGATAAAAACATGAACTTTTTAGATTGGAAAAATAATATGGATCAATTGTGATTTCTTTGAAGCCCAAAGATCAAAAACCCCGATACGAGACGAAATGAAAAGAAACAAAATAGACAAATTTTGTCTATTACAAATAGAGCAGATATATATATATATATGAGAAAAATTTAAAATAAATTTGTCTATTTATATATATATATATATATATATATATATATATATATATATATATATATTTATACACGTTTCATTAAAATAAGTTGACAAGTTTGTTTATTTATTTTATTAAAATTTTTCGTATCTTCTGATAAGTTTGATAACTTATCATTAACCGAAAAAGAAATAAATATTTATCCATTATTTTTTAATCCAATCTAAATTTTCGGGTTAATTCTGAAGAATTATCAAAGATGTCCAATACAAACATATTTTCACAATATACGGACATGAAGTGATGATATAAACTGTCATTGTTTTGTTTATCATAGTGGAATCATAAGCAACGATAAACACGCGCATATAAGACGCTAACAGAAAATCGAACTACATCTCATGACGTCACAAAAAAAAAAAGATGACGGAATTGAGAATGATATTAAAAAAGCAGTTGGTATAAACCAATGGCTTCTGCTACCAATTATATAAATTATAGATGGATATTTAAGAATATTTGTACTGATTCCAAAATTGATTTTGTTTAGGTTGGGTTTATTTAATTGATGTATAATCTAGAATATTTTTAGTTTTAAGATTGTTTTCATGTAAAAAATATAGTTTTTTTTTCGACAAGTATTTTATTTAATTTTTATGTTTTTCAGGCATGATTTTTAAATTAAAAATGTTAGAGTTTTCATTAAGATGTAGTGTCAAGAACTCGTGAAAGGAGTTTGAATATGTGACCAACATAAATATTATTTTAAACAAGGGGAGATACACTCTCCCAAAGGGGCACTATGAATTTATAATATTTGGGTTTTTGAACGGAAATCGGGGAGAAGAATATTTAAATCCATGTGGATATAATTTTTATAAAGTATATGATTAATTAAATTTTTTGATTATAGTAATTGATATATTATCACTTTACTGGTTCAATAATTTACTATCATATCGCCATTCAAATGGCTGATATCCAACTAACGAAAATACATCAACCAACTTATCTCACTCCCACTGACAAGAGGTAGTAAATATAGTGTTGACCAAGTCAACATTAGAAGTGAATATAGAATACAAAAGTGAAAAAATCTGTTCAATGAAATCAACGTTAAAGATTAATGTGGAAAACTTATTTACCAATGTCCCTGTTCTGAAACTCGCTGACATAATCATAAGAAATATATTCAGTAACTCATCTTTAGTCCCGATATCAAATTAATCCTAATATATTAAAAAAACTATTATTAATACACTACGCATTCCCTTTTTTTGATAATAATAACAATATATATATTGGTGATGGTATAAAATATTCAGTATTTATAGCCCCGACATTTAGCACACCACATGTCGAACCTAAAAAATAAGTTATTTACATTTTAAAAAATGGCAATCTACCTAAGATACGTTGATGATATCCTTATGTTAGTTAAAAATACAGATGAAATAATTCAACTTCAGAACGTTTCCAAAATAATTATGTCCTTAAATTCACATATGAACTTAATACTACTAATAAAATGGCCTTCCTTGACATATTAATAAACACAAAAATAATAAATTTACTATTTCGGCATATAAAAAAACCTACAAGCATAAATTCGTGTACACTTAACTATAAGAGTAAATGCCCATATTACTACAAATTAGCAATTATAAAAAATCTAATACATCTTCAAAAACTAATTCATACACAAAACATATTTTTTACCGTGAACTAAAGAATATAAAACAGACACTTATTAATAATAGCTTTCTAAACTATATAGTTGATGAACAAATAAGATGCTTTCTTAGAAATCTCAATAATAAGAAAATTGTACATAATACTGCTTCTACTGATCTCAAACATATTAATCTCCTATATCGTAATCAAAATGCATACTAATTATAAACAAGATGAAAATATACTAAAAAAATTAGTAAATTCTAATATATCAACTACAGATCCTAGCAAAAAAATTAAATTAATCATATACTACACTCAATCTAGTATATCCAACTTAATTCTTCGCAATGATTTTTTCCCCCGATTTGCGATTTGCTAAAAACCAACATAGTTTATAAATTCAAGTGCCCTTTTGGAGAGTGTATCTCCAACGAATTAAATAATATTTATGTTGGTCACACCACAAACTCGCTTTCACGACGCTTGACACTACATTTGAATGAAAACTCTAACATTTTTAGGCATTTAAAACATGCCTGCCCGCACACACAATTCCGTAAAATACTTGTCGAAAACACAATTATACTTCGACATGAAAACAATAGACAAAAACTAAAAATCCTTGAAGCTATATACATCAAACTGCTAAAACCCAACCTAAACAAAATCAACTATGGAATCTCTACAAATATTCTTAAATGTCTATCGAATACATGGGCACCCCAGAAGGGTTGTCCCTGGGGGGCCCCTGGAAATTCCCCCGGGGGGTGGGGGGCCTTCTTCACCAAATGGAGGTGAATGGTAAAAACCCTCGGGAAGGCTGGAATTTGGGCGGGGACGGGTGATTAATCTAAAAAGAAGTGCTTGGGGCGTCCCCAACTTGACCCCGAGATGGAGGATGCTGGGGTGGTGGGGGGGAAGCCGGTGCTGGTCCCGGGGTTTGGTCACATGGGGAAAGGGGCCCCCCTGAAGGGAGCTGCCCAAAAACCGCTGCCAAAACAAAAAAAATTTTTCCCCAAATCACCGGAGGAGGGGGGTCAAATCGGACGGAAGGGGGAAGGGTGGTCGAGGGAAAAAATCTCCAAAATTTTCCCCCACCCCACAAAAAAATACCTCAGCCGGTAAAAGTGACAGAGGGGCAGGCAACAAAAAAGGCCCCAACGGCAGCCCAAAAAAACACAGCAGCACAGCCCAAAAAAAAAGCAA
>CAHIKZ030001473.1:902500-910961 GCA_903632075.3 Acanthosepion pharaonis | reverse complement strand
AAAAGAACTCAGAACAGAAATAATTAATAACAAAAAGAAGTAACGGTTAAAAGGGAAAGGAAAATGAAAAGGAAAAAACAAAAGGTCAAAATGAGAAAGTTCGAAAAATGACAAATTTAACAAAAGAGTCAAAAAATTCACGTTAAAAAAAAGGTGTATAATTAAATCAAAAAACTTAACTAAATTAAAGCAGTCTGAAAAGTTGAAAAAATAGTCCTTTGGTAGACAGCAAATATGTCTAGCACCGGTCAGGAGAAGAAACGGTGTAAACGCTTAATCTCGACTAACTTCCCCGTCTTCCGGTACCAACCCATATTTATATGGTCGGTAGTCCGCTTATGTAAATTAGGTGTATCATACACAACAATATTTATGGCAAAACATATAAGTACCTATCTAATTGTACATCTCCACACTCACAAAAAAAAAACAAAAAAAAAACTGGTATGCTTCTTTTTCCGTATAAAAACATATACATGTACATATCAACAGGTGTCTCAGTGTATAAATACATTATCATAGTTGTATACATATAGTCATGTGTTAGCGTTCACATGTGCATAGTAATATTTCTAAAAACAAAGGGAATATAAAACATTCAAAATTGCTGTCCTTATATTATTAATATATATATATATATATATATATATATATATATATATATATATATATATATATATATTGATGTCGACCGTGAAGGATTGAGTGATCAGTACACTCTCAATATATCTTCTTTTAAATTATTTTTTATTCAGATCACATTGACAGTAGATCAAAGTTGTGACGAAGATATATTTATATATATATATATATATATAAATATATATATATATATTTGATATATATATATATAGATATTCTGACTTTATTATTAATCAGAGTCTCTGTCTATATACATATACAGGCTGAGAGATGCAAGTAAATAAATATAATGTTTAATTTAAAAAAAAACAGACCATCTACTCGAATATGAGTATCCATTAAAAATAACGTTTAACAAATAAATTAAAAGTAATATATATATATATATATATATATATATATATATATATATATATATATATATATATATATGAAATTTTGTATATGATTGCTCGCAGGAAAATCGATAATAACCTTTCTACAAATGTCAAAATAGATTTATTAGGATTAACCTTTCGTCTAGAATGTCATCAAGGCATTGGATTTCATTACCGATACCATCTGAGGTCGCAGAGAGAGAAAACAAGATAAATGTTGTGCAATATTACAGTATTCCTCGTCAAAAACTGGAAAAACGCGAAGAAAATCAATTCCAATGCAATTCCTGGAAGTGGCAGTTTGATCTTCGGTTAAGGAGAAATTGTATCCGAAGATAAGATTGTGTAGGGCGAAAACAACCTGTGTTTTATACGTTCGAGAAGTTTCTGGTAAGAACTGTATCTTATATCCATCGAGAAATCGACGACAGTTGATAGAAGTATCAGGATATTTCCCCTCCGTTCAAGAATGTCTAAGGGAAACGAACCTGGAATATTTTTTTTATCCTGTTGGACCAGAAATTAAAATAAAATCTTTAAAGTTTTATTGCACTTAGCCACCATAGTTAATATGATTATTTCTATGTTCGACATAGAGACGGAGGAGAAATTTGTTTCTTGTAATGTTGTATACTACTTCTCTTCTGGGTAGTTGACGGTCTTGAGGCGATCCTAATAAAGTTGTTCCTCACTTTCTTTTCTCGGACGGGTGATCGTTAGTTGATTTTTAGTTCGGAGGTAAAATGAGAATTTCAATAAAAGTTATTTAAATCTTACCTACTTTATTAAACACGTCGGCGGGTACATTTCTGACTAGCCAGTGTGGTCGCTTTATCACATCTATATTAGCGACGTGTAAAACGTAATTCCTCGAAATCACTTTCTATCTCTCTTACATTCTCACGCTAGTTTAGACCAGCTCTGACCTGTAATCGAAAAAAAAAAAAAAATAGAAAAATTCTTTTCTAATTACCACAGGGGAAATTTCATGAATTACTATAAAAGTATTTATAGAAAAGTCACGTGGAAACTACCTTACGGCACTGGGAAAGTGACTGTCCAGAATCAACAGAAGGTTGAATCTTCTTTAACACGTAGAGATATTTTGTTAAACCTGTGAACTTTAATCACCTTCAAGCATGGGAAGTGGAATAAAGGTAGCGATAATTGGGAAAATATATTTATATAGCATTTTAGCTTTAGGATACTCTGCTAACAGTTCAACAAAAAACAACTTTATTTAAATAGTGTATCTCTTTCTCTACCCTCTCTCTCTCTCTCTCTCTCTCTCTCACACACACACACACACACAGAGAGAGAGAGAGACACACACATACTGATGTAATGAATATGTGATGTAATATCATTGGCTGGTGTCAGCCATAAATACAGACTGATGTGGAGGTACATGGACGACGCCTATTGACTACGCCTATTGTCTTCGCCTATTGCCTACACCTATTCCCTACCACTATGACGAGGACCAGTTCATTACAGTTACCTGCTAGATTGTCCTACCCGGTTACAGTAGTTAACAACCACTTTGCTACTTTTAACAAATATATCCCTTTCCAGGACATATCACACACACACACACGCACGCACACACACACACACACACACACACACACACACACACATATATATATATATATATATATATATATATATATATATAGTAAAGGTAATAAAGTCATTCTGTATTAGTTTTTCGACGGTTTTTTAGTTTCGCAGTTAGTTTTCTATTTCCGACACGAACTCAGTCTATAGACTAAAATTAAGAAAAAACATGATTTATTTCATTTTCCAACAGTTGATATGGCAGTCCCTGCAGACTGTAATCTATCGTTGAAGAATTTTTTCAATCTCTTTTTTTTTTAATCTATATCCCCAAGGAAGGCAATACAGCCACTAAGATACAAACGTTTACAGAGTGAGTGGGAATTCGGAACAGAAATAATTTGTAAAGAGAAGAAAGAGGAAAGAGTAATCAGGAGGACAGTAGATAGTCATTGACAATCTATCTATCTATCTATCTATCTATCTATCTATCTATCTATCTATCTATCTATCTATATGTTGGAGCAAAAATAATGACGTAATAATGTCGTTTTTTATTTTTTAACGTCAAAAAAACGACATCATTATGTCATTATTTTTGCACCAACCTAATATCTATCTATCTATCTATCTATCTGAAGTTGCTATCTATCTATCTATCTGAAGTTGCTATCTATCTATCTATCTATCTAGCTAGCTAGCTAGCTATTTATTAATCCGTTACACATATTAGTTTTACCTTCTGTTCTGCGAATAATCTCGAATAATAACATTTCTTTGCGTTTTTGACTGTTTAGTAACTCTGATCATCTTGTAAAACCGTTGTCTAACTTTTTTAAAAATTTTATTTCAGATTAACCACCCCTTTGATGTGGAATGTCGAGTATATAAGAACTTTGTTCCGTTTACGGAGATGACTTTATTACGACGCCAAAGCACAGCAATGCTTTTACCGTTCAATGTGGGGAAATCCGAACTCAGAGACCCTCCGCGTTCTGCTCGAACTGTTCAGTTTGATAAGAACCAAATGCACACGCTGATTAAAGAAGATCCGCGCCAATACCTTTATGGAATTGGCAAGCTTTTATATTACTGTTGCTCGTCATCGTCACTCGATGTGTAAGCTATTGAAACAAGGTTCATGTGTGCCACACGCATTGACCGTGAAAAGCAACCTCCAGTGCTGCCTCCAATTTAGTCACCCGATGCTAGCCTACAAGTGACTACAAAGAAAAGATCGGTTGTGAATTTTTGTCATACTCACCATATTCTCCTGATTAAGCCGCTTCAGACTAACCGCCTTTTCGTTCAATTTCTGAAGGGTGTTTAATTTAAAAAAAAAATACAATGTGGATCGGAAAATGTAGCTTGATGAATTTTTCGAGTCAAAAACTTGTGGTTTCTAACATCGATGTATTGAACGGTTAGCGGATCATTGACAACATCTCTTAAATGTTATGGTGACCTATCTACATTAGAATGATCTTTTCCTCCTTCATAAATACTAAACTGTGAGAGTTCGTAAGCGAGGCAGTCGGGACGCAGTGTAACCTGACAGTTCGGACGGACACTTCTATCTGCTGACTAATAACACTCTTATTTTGTATATATGTTCTGTTATTTCAATACACTTGTTCGCTTACCTTCCTTATTTTCATGCCTTTCTTTCTGGCCCTTAACAAGCCACAACAATAAACAATAAAGATGGAATACATTGTTGAATGATTCGTCAGAACTGTTAATAAATAATAAAAATGATATATGATAAAAAAAACGAGCGAATTTATGTGACACCATAATATATGAAGAATTTCCTCATTTTTCTGACACGCATTCGTATCCACGAGGAAAAAAATCTATGGTAAAGAAATGAACAAACACAAAGAGGTAATTTAGTTAAGACCTGATTGGCGATACAGTATGATTATTCAACATGTCAGTACCCGCTCCGACATCGTTAACTTAACCAAATATACAATTAAGGAGATTGTTCCGGACGTTCTGCCACACGCACCATATTCTCCTGATTTACCTCCCTCAAACGTGAAGTATTGCGGGGATCATGATGAGGAAGCACACGTGTTATATTTAACAAAAAAAGATAAAGAATTTATTTACAAGTTTACACATTTGCGGTTGCCAGTAGCTTTTTTCAGGAAAAGGAATCAAATATTTAAATTTCGTAGTTTCAATGAATTGTCAAGAAGAGAAAATGTTCATATGAGATCATCGGGCACAGAGTAATATTCCAAAATGTTTAAAACAAATTGAGAGAGTTCGTTTTTCACATAAAAGTGATACGGTTTTACTCAACATAAGTGAAAAGATATATTTTAAGGTACTTAGCTTTGGAGTTGAATAGAGTTCTTTGAAATTGTCCTGCTCTCGTTAGAGGCTGATAATGTATCTCCGTATAATTCGATACTGGCGTTTTTTCAGACATGTAGAACTCTGCTTCTTTCTGCCTTTGCTGTCTGACTTGGTTCAATTTTTCCGCCTATTTATATAAAAAAAAAAAAACATTTGACATCGGCTGGTTACTTTTTGTCAATTTATAAGCCGCTCACTTTTCCACTGGTCAAAATAAATTTTCACGTAAGCTCTGTAAACTTTGGCTTAGTCTAATCTTCAGCCCGTAGCCAATCACTTTTTCTTTTTGGTTAAAATAAATTTTCGCAGAAGTTCGCGTATTTGCGAACAGCAAAGAAAAGACAGTTATTTTCATTTCCTATTCACCACAGACTACTAATATTTTCGGTCGATTTCTAACAATATGAGGGGTGTGTTCTTCAACAATGATGTGGAGCTTAAAAGGTAGTGATTTCTCTCGTTGCGTCATTAGTTAGTAGATCTTTGGCAGGAGTTCGTACACAATGAGGACGAAGAAATTGTTGAATGTTCATTCAAATTAGTAAGAAAAAAGCAATTATTAAATTAAATGATACAAAATAAAATAATCTATGTAACAACCTAATATTAAATCTAGTGTTCCTAAATTTACAAATAATAAATCTATTCTTCCTAAATTTACGCATATAAAACCTAGTCATCATAAATCTCACCTTTAACATACTTTTCTATCCTGAAGGGGAATAAAGCAAACATGTCGCACCACAACTTCTTGTCACTAGTAAAGTTTCCCTCATTCTTTAGTAGATGGTCGCTTGATGGAGAGCCGATTCCATTGTGACTTACATTTGGAAAATGACTAGAAACCAATCAAGCCTTGCGAGGGAACTTGGGTAGACGTTGATGGCCATGTGCTAGCAGAAAGTAACAAGTCATCGTGACCGAGGGCATGAGAGTACTGACGATGTCCAGACTGTTGATCACACCAGAAAGTGCGCTCTCTCAGAGAAACTGGTCCGTTCAGCATAGTGGCAATATAAATATGAGGTTGGCTCTGTGGATGCTGAACAAACACAAATCTGACTGATGGATGCAACAGAGACTGGCGAACTGTCTTAATTAGTAAGACAACAGCGTTTCTAGTAGAAAGGTTTGATTTGTTTTCTTTTACAGCATATCCTAATGGATCCAGTGACTAGACTCAAAAGAATTGTGAGTTCAATACCAGGCTACAGCAATGATGAACAACAACAACAAATTGGTGGTAATACTTTTTTTTTATAATATGAATTTCTGGTAATTTTTTTCTCAAAAATATATTTTTTCCAAAAAGTTAATCCTGGTATTTTTACTATAAAACCTATATTTACAATTTCGTAGTGTTTTGCCCCAAGTTTGAATGTTAACTATTTTACCATAACTGGGACTTTAACAAGTGCTACCACCCAAGATCTGGGAAAAACAGCAACTAAGAGGTGGTCCCACGCTCCTCAGAGATATAGACATAGATTTTTATAACTGGTAATATATTTTTTCAAAAATGTATTGCTGGTATTTTTTTCCAAATATGTATTGGCGGTAATAATTTCTTTTCCAAAAAGCTATTGCTGGTATTTTTACTATAAAGTCTACTTTTACAATTTCACAATGTTTTGACCCCAGTTTGAGGGTTAAATATTTGACCATAACTTGGACTCTATCAGGTGCTACCACCCCAGATCTGGGTGGACCTGGGAACACGAGCAATTAATAGGTGCTTCCACGCTCCCCAGAACCTCCTGGAGAAAATAGTTTATCGTAAGGCCTATTTGGATATGAGCGGACTGTCATTAATATTACAGAATTGTCGGAATTGTCAAATCAATTTTTCATGATTACTCTAGTAACTTTCCGAAATCCTCTATCAATTATCCAAAGGGATCTTTTGTTTTAGGCATAACATGAATTAAAAGAAGAGGTCTTTGAACTAAAGAATGTCTGTAATAACTGTTATAGAAACGTATTCAAACTAATCTACCATTTTCCCGTGCAGTAAATACTTTTGCCATATCTGGTCTGCTGCTTCAGTTATTCATCTCAAAGTTTTTGACAAAATCTAAAGGAAGATCTGCAATACAATGGATCTTGACTTGGCTTCTCGTCTTTAGTCACATTCTCACGAACTTGACCTAGCTCCCCTCTGTATTTTTCTACAAACATTTTCATGGTAACTTCTCTGACGTGCTTTTTTCAGTGGTGACCCGACTACGTGAATTTAAGTGTGCTACTATATTGGTATGTAGGCCGCACCTGTTTACTGTTGAAATATTTAAAGACAAACTCCACTTGTACATCAACATTTTCTTTTCTCGCACTCCCAGACAGAGAGATTCCCTTTCGTTTATTTTCTTTCCTGAATGCTACAATATTAAAAAAATTAAATGCAACGTCATTCGCCATCTTCTATCTTCTTGAGTCCCGTTGATCTTTTATCCCTTTCTCAATCCAGTGTTTGTAACCCACTGCATTCCCGCTTTGTTTAGGCTAAAATGATTTTAAATGCAAAAATAAGGGTTATATGATTTATCAGAGCAATGAATGAATGATTAATATGAAAATAAATTATAGAAATCGGACCAATTCATATAATAAGGCAAAATCTCAATTTATAAAACCACAATGAATGTGAATTTATCACTTGTGTTCAGTGTCTCTAACAACATGTATCTATATATTCTGGTATACGTTCAGTGAGTATTCCCATTTACGACATATCTTGTCTCTTAAAATCTAAAACATCAAATGAACCAATATATATATATATATATATATATATATATATATATATATATATATATATATATATATATATATAAATATATATATATAAAAGGTTTAAACACTAATATTCCATGGTTATAATTTATTCCATTGTAATTGTAAATACGATCCAATTCATCAGACCTACAAATTCAAAAAGAAAACAGAAAAAAAAAATTCCGGAAATAAAAATTTACGATCCATACGATTCCAATGGAATAAATTATGACCATGGAATATTAGTGTTTAAGCCTTTTTTATTATATCCTTACTCTGTCCTGACATTGAGTTCTACCTGGATTCTATCCTCTTGAATTTTTTTATTAAAAAATATACATATATGTGTATGCACCTATGTATATATATTTATATATTTTGCATATGTATGTGTATATTTACCACTAATATTATCTATCTATCTATCTATATATCTATATATATATATATATATATATATATATATATATATATATATATATATATATATATAAAGTATTGTAAGCAATGATGGGAAAAATTGAAATACAATTTTCATTCACCGCTTTCGGGAGAGGGGGAATTAAAAATGCAAACAAAGCAAATATTGTTGGAAATATTTTTTTTAATACAAATTTTAACGAGACACTCAAAACGGATTTTCATAAGCTTAACCTCCACCTACCATCCACCCCACCACCATCACCAGGTCCCTCAACAATGATAACTATTTCAATAAACCCACCAATTCTTATGTC
>CAHIKZ030001473.1:760000-897500 GCA_903632075.3 Acanthosepion pharaonis | reverse complement strand
CAAAACTGGTTTGAGTTTTTACGCAGTCCCCAATCCAACACAACTAAAGGCACAGAAGTCATGAAGTCCGTGCGGGCGTAGAAAAGCTTGATATTGTAAAATGTTCGGTCTAAGTCAGCACGGAACCTTGACGAAATGCAAGAAACTTGATCTGAATAGAAGTAATTGGTCAGAGTGCTGGCGTTCGGATTTTGGCGAGGTTCGATTTTTTATCAAATCGTTTTCTGGCCTGCCGAGACCAATAAACCCACATATTTGGGGAAAGAACGAGATCCACAATTGCCATTGTGCAAAGAAACGATCTTTACAGCAAATTCTTGGTAGTCGCCCAAAAACTTTGGTCGGTATATTTGTCGCGACGACCAAACGCTTAAAACAGTTGCGAACGAGGTGACTTAGGCTATAAGGGCTTGTAAGCATCACCCAAAACGGAAGTTCGATCACATTAACTTCATCAAAGCTGAAGCTAAGATACAGAAAAAAGGGTGAGAGAGAACAAGCCTTTTAGCTTCCGCAGATGACTGGCAGTTGATAATGGACTCAGACCAGATCTAATATTGCACTCTGACAACACGCATCAGTACATCATTTGGGAAACGTCTGTGTCATGGGAGGAATTTATTACACTGGCGAATGAGAGAAAGAGGTTCAAATACCAAGGACTTTGTCGGGAAATGTCGGCGGAACTCATAGAAAATAGACTATGCCCCAATAGAAGTTGTTTGTTGGGGCTTCGCAGGACAGAGCTCTGGCAAATATAGGTATAGGTGTGTCGGTGGGGGCGCTAGATCGCTGAAGAATATTATCAATGAATTTTTACCTGCTTTCAAGTGGATTTGAGAGATCGGGGTCATGGAATAAGAATTGAGGACGATAAGAAAGAGGGAGAAAAAGGAAACAAAAAATCCTCACAAAAAATATTTAAGGATCCGGAAGGGAAGGGTTATAAGACACAAAGGAATAATAAATTAATATAGTAAGTCAGGTTAGTTGAATGGTTACGTATAATAGGTTTAAGTTTTTCATTGAGTGAGTAGAAGGATCAGTAGTTTAAGTTTGGGGAACGGTGGGAAGGGTTGAGAAATATTGGCGGATATTGAGGGGGGAATGGATGCCATTTTTTTTTTTTTTTTGCTTTTCGTCTATTTATTTCTATTTTTTCTGCTTGTTTGTGGTTTTTATTTCCATATCCATACCTAACTGTCTACTCTTTTTAATTTCAGAGGGCAAATCGTTAAATCATTATATTTACTAGCGTAGCAAACATATCAATTAAAATGTGGTTTGTCGATACAAGTATTAACTGGTTAGATTTATTTGGAGTAATAGTCAACATGTCAGTTATATGCCATGCGTGATACACGCTTAGACGATCATGTATCTCTCGATACATGACTGACGAGGCAGATTTTTCCTGCAGTAGGTTGCCATTTCTTTTTGCGGTAGACCACTTGCCATCCAAGGCAATAGAACCGGTCTCTCCTGCTATTTATCCATAACGGTGGGGGGGGGGAGACAGAAAAAAGATGATTCATACCTTTCCGAAGGAAAGTAAGTACGTCAGTGAATGTAATGGATGCAACAGGAATTCGAACTCAGCTCTCTGATTACTCAGTCTGAGCCGCTATCTACTACTCCACCGTGCCTCCACCTATCTCTCTCTATCACTCACTCCGCCTGTCTGTCTGTCTCTCTCTCTCTCTCTCTCTCTCTCTCTCTCTCTCTCTCTCTATATATATATATATATATATATATATATATATATATATATATATATATATATCCAGAAAATAAGAGAACGTACAGTTTTGCTGTTATCACATCATGTTTTTACCAGAGCTCATATTGCAATTTTCGTTGTTATTATCGCTTTTCTTACACACCTTATTACTGGTTCCCATATTGTATTCATTTCTTTGCTTGGTCGGCTCAAAAGATTTGTGTTGCCTAGCATATGTGCTGATACCTTAAGTTTTCCAATATCTACATACATATATATATATATATATATATATATATATATATATATATATATATATATATATATATATAGGTGTTTGTGTTTGTTAATTGAGCAGTTAGCTTACTTTATTTAGGTTAACTCATTGAATTAAATAAGTCGGTAGGTCATGAAGTGGAAAAAGCATTTCCAATAAATACTGTGAGATAATTTTGCTATGGCTGGTTTGTCGGCCTGGTAACTATGGTTTAGTAAAAGTAACTTAACGGGCGATAAATAAATATATGCATATACCCGTGTAAGTATATATACATGTAGATATACATGTGTACATGAATGTAAAAAAAAAAACGTAGAATTTCATTTGCTTAAGCGTATAAGTTAAATGTAATCGTAAAGATTTATCTGATAGTAAAAATTGCGAAAAAAATTGTTATTTAGAAAAGCATCTACAAGTTGTAATTCAGACTAATTTCTGGCGAGGCACTAATGCTAATATAGGTAGATGATAAATATGGTTTGAGTATGTGTGTAGGTTTACTTAACTGCTTACTAATGTTATTGGATTAGTAATTCAAAACGAATGAAATATTTGGATTAATCTATGCAGGAAAAAGAAAACATCTTCCCGAGTTAGGAATCCAGGGGAAGTAACTCAAAAAGAAAATGGAGGAAATAAAAAGACACCGGTATGTACAGATTTTCCAAGCGTAGCTTAGACGTGGCACAAGTACTTATGTATGAAACACCCAGTGAGGATCGAACTCACTAATCAGTCGTAATTGTCCTAGCAAAACAATGTTTGCTAACCATTACACCGCTTCGAGGTGAAAAAAGACATCAGTATATAGGAGGTGAGCGTGAATAGTTTTTTTTTTTTTTTCATCGGCTGAATTTGACGGACGTATTTCAATATGAACTGTTGGACTCCTGGTTATATCATGATTTTGCAATGTCGAGGCGTGTAGCACGACGATTTCAAGGAGGCGGACTGACTCGTCCCGGAGTCAAGTCGCAGGTTGCCGTTTGAGCCGATATGATGCAAAAACACGAAATAGGTGATGCTGACAGTGCATCACTGAAGACCACGAACTCAATGGGTAAATATAGGTAGGTATACGAGCCACCAATTTTGTATAAATACATATAAATACTCTATCGTGTAAGAAAAAGAGTACTCAATATTAAGAGAGCTATTTAACACCCCATATATATATATATATATATATATATATATATATATATATATATATATAAAGAAAAATATATACGGAAAAAACAAACAAAAATCCTTATATACAATTTATACTGTTTTAATATTAATATGTCAACATCGGACGTTTCGGTCTAATAAACCATCTTCAGGACATATTCATAAATTATAACATTATCAATACAACATGACAAAGACATTAAAACAGCATAATTGTATATAAGGATTTTTGTTTGTTTTTTTTTATATATTTTTTTCTTCATACTGTCGGATTTATATCCCTATATTTGCTTATATATATATATATATATATATATATATATATATATATATATATATATATATATATATATATATCTTACAGTAATGCACAACTCCGAGTTTCATGACGAGGCAATTTTCAAGTGCAGGAATTATTATATTTAAAATGAATATAATAATAAATATATATATATATATATATATATATATATATATATATATATATATATATATATATACCTATCAAATCTATGAATCAACCATTCGCCCTTGCATGGAAATACTGCTGCCATATATGGTCTGGTGCCCCCCGCTGTTCGAATTAACGCCCTCGACACAATCGAGAGACGGATACACATCTCGTCAACAGTTGCTCTCTAACAGACGTGCCGTCGCCTCCCTCTGTCTTTTCTGCAAATACTTTCACGGTAACTGCTCCGACGAGTTACTTTCGCTAGTTCCCAAACTGCATGAAGTTAAACGTGCCTCTATGTTGGCAAATTAGTCCCATCCTTTTAGTGTCAAAACGGTTAAATGTGACCGTCTCTTCTAATCCAATAGCTCATTGTCTCGCACCTTATGTCTGTGAAATTGCTTTCCTATTACTTGTTTCCCTGATAGCTATAATCTCAATCTATTCTAATGTCAATCGATATCTCCAGATGCCTTGATCTATTCCCTGTTTTTCTCTTCATCTTTTCTTCTCCCACGCCTCTTTACTCTCGTTGCCACTCTCTGTAATCTCTTGCGTGCTAGTGGCATCCCGCCTTGCTTGTTGTGAAATACTCAACACACACACACACACACACACACACACACACATATATATATATATATATATATATATATATATATACTTTTCATAGTTTGCATATTACGTTTTCCTCACGCTGAGTTGTCCTGAAGATGACTTGTCTCGGAGGTGATTTGTCCAATGTTGCGTCGGTGATGAACCGCCTCTAATTTGATGAGAATCGAACAATTTTTAAACTCCACTTGAGCCGCCATTTTTTTTTTTTTTTTACTTCCAGTTGGTTTTCATCACAAGAATCAATAAGAAAAAATGTGATTCATAATTACTTATTACACTTGAACGGTGATTTTTAGCACAGAAAAGAAAGTATAACATGTTCACCTTATTAAATGAAAAATAATGGATGTTTTTTTCTAAAAAAAAATACTTATGATTCTTCTTTTTAATGTGTCGCGTCACTTCATGATCATGGGTCTCTACAATTTCCTATCTTTATAGCTCAAATGAATGTTTGTCTCCTCACTATTCAGATCGCTCTCTGTACTTCATTTATTTCGCACAAGTTACCTATGTAATCTTCTCCATATCTACCAATTAAAAGAATCTTTTACTCACCACATTCTCGTTTATTATATTAAATCAGAGTAACTGATTCTAATCTCTTTTGTCATTTCGTATTCCATTTGCATGTAGAACTCGACTATTTCACTATAGGTCTATCATTGTGTGTTTGAATATGTACGTTTCTTCGCAGACGCGTTGATATTTGATAAAACAATACTTTTTACGGACACGAAAACGCAAAGAACGAAAAATAGCTGATAGGGATTTGGATATACATAAGCAGATTTTGATTTTATCTTATTATTCGATTATTGTCTCGGCAACAAAATCATCATGACAAAACTTGCCAGACAATGCGTCTTAGAGAAAGTCTTGGCGATGTCTTAGAGAATCTGGCACTGACAGAACAGGTTACAGGTAGGTCTTTAATATGTACTCCTAGTTTCAAATTCCCCAGACCCCTTTCCTTATGAGTCCCAAATATTTCAATTACCTCTTGGGGATTCTGTGAGAAAAAGGCATTTTTCTTCCAGTTCCATTAAATGATACATTGCATACATGCTCCGTTCATAGTATTTTCAGCATCCTTCTGTAGAATCATATACATGATGGCATATGTGTCCTTTTCATTTCTGAGGAAATTGTCCAGCACGCGTTGCAAGGATTAGATGATATTATTTGTGATTTTATTTCTAAATTTCTTTTAGATATTAGAACAAATTAAATGACACTTCGCGAAGCATTCGGCATCGGAATTCTGTGATCCTTTCTTAGATCCACATCAATATTTTTGGAATTGGCGATGAATATCAACAGGTCGAATCATTTTACAGTTGAAATGGCTAGATGTAACCGTAAGTTCTATGCTGACAATTTCTTCTCTCGCACTTTCCGCATGTTGCACTCTTTTTTTGGTTTCTTGTTCTCCATTCAAATTTGAGCTTCAAAAATGTATATGTAAATGTCAGACGTTATCTTGTTTTTTTTAAATTCTTCATCTTTTATTCTTTTTTCTCCTGAATATCATTTTTTCTTATTCTTTACATATTCTTCCACACTCAGTAACCCCTTGCATCTTAGTGGCTTTATTGTCTTGTGTATTAGTGTGTTTATTCCCTCATCTTTTTTCGTGGTGATTTCACAACGTTTCGGTCATTGTGTCTACTGTTTATATCTATCCGGGTAACGTACAGAGATTTTGGACTTAACCATTTATTTAATTTATAATAGTAGTGTTTTCCACTACCCATGTCTAGGGATATCTCATCTAGTTTGTATTTTTAGTATTGCTTAGTTTTTGCTCGCCGTATTTCCACTAGGTCCAAGTAGACACTGTCCAGTCCAGGGATTGAACACGCAATTAGTATACACTCAAATTCATGAAACAACACTTTTATCAGCTACTCTATTATATCCTAGAGTGTTCGGAATTCCCTGTAAGCTAGCTGGACAGGCATACACCTTACGAAGGCGGGAAATAAGAACTAACAAATTGTTGTGACAACAACAAATAAGATCAGGAGAATATTTCATATTTAAATAGTGTAAATAAAAGTATTCTGGAGCTTGAAAGATCTCTGTTCGTTTATAAATTTGTAGATGTTCTAGCTTCTTTGCTGAGCTCTTTCCTAATACTCCAGTGACCATTGGCACTACCTTTATGTGTATGATCTACGAATTTTGTTTTCAGAGGAAAATATTTAATTTAAATTTTTTCTAGCTTATCACTTTCTTGTGTGTGTGTGTGTGTGTGTGTGTGTGTGTGTGTGTGCAGACGGTGTAATGTCTGAAGGCTTTGAACGATAATGTTGACATCCGAGTTCGAATTCTGGGTCGTAATTTTTAACTTTCGCACAAATAGCTTTGGGAATAGTATGAGACAATCTCAAAATTACTATGTCACCAAATTTTACAAAAAAACATTTTAATCAACTCGCCTATTTTCCTGTAGAAACAAAATTAAGAAAACTGTCTGAATGTAAATAGTTTAAATAATGATAACTCCCCTTTCGGTAATTCAGACAGAAATGAGGACATGATTATGAATTCTAGGAACGGCTGCTTAATAAAGAATGTACGCTCTAACAAAAACATTATTCAAAATTCTCTTAACACAATGTTAACTTGTGACTAAATTTGATAATCTTATTTTGTATCTGTAGACATGAAAAATATAACTCAACATGTCCTATTTCTAAAACAAATAACCTTCATAAGAGATATCGATTAAATTCAGGAAAAACCTGTTCCCTTCATGTCACATTTTTTTTTTCGATCTTATATAAGATACACTTTCAACACAGTAAATGAAGTTTATAATCAGGTGACAAGGACGATTTCAAATAAGCCCCACAGACTAGCGTACATTTACTTTGATAACATCGGTATCTCGTTTTAAATTCGTTTAGCGGTGTTCCGTTTTTGTATCACGAGTTTCAGAGACAGTGACTTTTGATTGTCTGCAGTAAGAATGGCCTAAATAGAATCTTTTTGCTACCGAAAAAAGTTTCGCTTATTATATTAAATCGAAGTATCTGATTCTAATCTCTTTTGTCATTTGGTATTCAACTCATATGAAGACCTCGTCCCCGTCTCTATCTGTCTATCGCCGTGTGTTTGATTATGCGTGTGTCTTCTCGGACGCGTTGACATTTGATAAGACAGTACTTTATGGACACCGTGGCGCAAAGAACAACAAATAGCTGATCGGGAAATGCACATACATAAGATGATCTTGATCTTATCATATTATTCGATTATACTCTCTGCAACAAAACCCTAATGTCAAAGTTGGACAAACATTGCGTTCTGCGTCATCGACTAAAACAAAAAGGATGATGCTGATTGTTGGACCTTTCACGATGAATAGAAATAAACGGGAAGATAAAAAAAAAAAAAATTAGCGAATATCTTTCAGAGAAAAAAAAATTGAAAAATAAAATGAACAGGTTTAGTTGAATAGACTCGTGTGATCGGGATGATATTTTAAAAAAAGGCACTGGAAAATTTGCTGAATATCATAGTGATCAACATGTAATTGAAAATGAAAGATAAAACTCAAAAGAAAGTGCAACGGTTTTGCTGAATATACTGGAGTGATCAAAATCAAATTGAAACATTTTACTGAATATATTAGCAGGATCAAAATAAAATTGAAACCAAAGAAAGGAAAAAGTTTTGCTGAATATATTGGAGTGTTCAAAGTCAAACTGAAATCAAAGGAAGTGGAAGAAAATTTGCTGAATATATTAGATGGTTTAACGTCAAATTGAAACTAAAGAAAGGCGAAAGGTTTTATTGAATATATTGGAGTGATCAAAGTCAAACTGAAAACGAAGGAATTGGAAAAAAAATTGCTGAATATATTAGATGGTTTAACGTCAAATTGAAACCAAAGAAAGGAGAAAAGTTTTGCTGAATATATTGGAGTGATCAAAGTCAAACTGAAATCAAAGGAAGTGTAAAAAATTTGCTTAATATATTAGATGGTTTAAAGTCAAATTAAAACCAAAGAAAGGAAAAAAAAGTTTTGCATATATAATATAATAATATATTGGAGTGATCAAAATGAAATTGAAACCAAAGAAAATGGCAAATATTTTGCTGCATATACTGGAGTCATCGAAATGTCCAGTCATTGCTATCTTTCTTACCAATATTGATGAAAGCATCCTTCTTAACTTTTCGTTTGAAGTAGTTTAAAACGTTAATATCTGGGTTATGGCATTATTTCCTCTTTGTTTATTTGTTTTCGTTCATTTTAATTGTTTCTGCTGTTTGTTAAATGAGTTCAAATAAAATGGTTTCTGTGACTTGTCGCAGTGGTTTTTTTTGTTCTTTTTTTGTGATTCTATTGCACCAGTACCCGAAGTTCAAAATGGTTGCTCTTTTTGCTGAATCCTACATGCATAATTTGCTGTAACAGTGACAAGGGCTACTAAATACGGAAACTGTGGATAAATATGTTCGTGTATATATATATATATATATATATATATATATATATATATATATATATATATATATATATATGTATTATGAAATGGACAATGTCCGGCAATTATTCTAAGACATTTTTATGTTTATACATTCTTTTTATATATAAATGACAATAGGAAAACTGTAATAGTGGTCCACGCGTTTCGTCGGATGTGGTCTATCTCCAGGCAACTTTGGTTGGATTGATGTAAGATTGTAATCCTGGGATTCACTCTTTTGTGATCGTCAGAGTTTGTCTGACGATCGCAAAAGCTTGAAACCCAGGATTACAAACTCACATCTATCCAACCAAATATGTTAGCTCTATCTCTGATATTGAACGTTTTCTAATAAGTACTGCGTATATAATATATAAATAACAATATATATATAAAAATATATATTACACACACACAACACACACACACACACACACACACACACACACACACACACACATATATATATATATATATATATATATATATATATATATATATGAAAAATAGAGAGAGACAAATAGAGAAACATAACATTATAGTTGATTCGTTTTTCCTTTATTTTTGAGGTTTATAATCGCTCTGTGTGTTATTTAACGCCCAAAATAGTTCAGATTTTAGGTAGTTTCTTATATTAACTGGCATTTACAAGCCGTCAGCCATTTAAATATGAGTATGGTACGTTCCAGCGTAGCCCATTTGGCGTCGCTGATTCACCGTCAGAAAAATATAATTGAACTACTCGACACAACCATTTAAGCATCAGAATGTTTCGACGTCACTGTCTTTGACCTGAGGACCCCCCCCCGCAAAAAAAAAAAACGGATAAAAGCATTGAAAACACCTAATATGATATTTTATTGATTTAGACAATTAATGATCGTATTAAAACACTAATGGTATCATTTAAATTAATGTATTTAAAAGAAAATTTAAAAATCTTAGTAAAGCTAATCTTAGGAATTACGTCTTCATTTCGTAATTATGAGCAGCACCCTTCAGAATTCAATAGGATCCACTGATTAAACTTCCATTATGGGTTTTTAGATTCTTTCGTCAGCAGCTCTATATTGGTCCTTTCTGAACTTTTGGTAAGGCATCAACATATTTCCACATTTAAGGGTGATTATTTCCTAGCTCATTTCATCCACGTTTTGATAAAATATTTGCTTCCATTTGGAATAAAAGGGCCTTGACGACTGTAAAATATGAAGCTTCTCTGAAGGGAATATAATATAAAAATACCTCCAACTACTCTTTTACTTAAATTTAAAAATGCCTCCAAATACACTTTTTCTTAAATTGGACGAAGTACCAATTTGACTACTAAAAGAGAGAGCGAGTGAGCGAAAAGGAGAGAGAGGGAGAAAGAGAGAGAGAGAGAGAGAGATCAAATTTGGCTCTAACGACGAAGTAGTAATCTGACGCCTAATTGTCCCTCAGCTGAAAAATTTCTATTTTGAAACGGCCACGCCGAATCTGTCACGTTAAATCAGCGACGCCAAATGGGTTACCCCAGAACGTCCCATATATTGGCCCGACATTGTTTAATCTCTCTGATTGAACGAGTACCGATGTTTTCCGTTTAATATGACTGTAAACAGCGAGAAAGTGAAGGAGAGTTTATTTTGGGAGCTCAAGAGGCGTTCTACGGGTGGGTCGTGTTGTCAAATTAATCTGCCCTTTCTTTTATTTGTCATGTGCCTTTAGGATGTAGGCGTTTATGGTTCATTATAAATTCCTATTCTTTATCACTCCAAGCAATTTTGTTTCTTTATTGTCTAACCCAATCCCTGTTCTGCCATTGCTATACACAAACACGACGTTTACTCTGTTTTTGTCTGCCTTTCTTGTATTCAGTATCTCTTCTGGGAGTCAAATACTCCAAAGTCTCTTCCCTCGACATATGTCCCAGAAATATAACATTTTTAATTTCAATAATATCCTTATTCTATGAGCCGGGTCCCTTGAGGAAGTTGGCGATCATATCTATCCAAAATTTCCTGTGCTTTTTAGCACTTAGTAAATTTTCTCTTTTTGATATCTCTCCTAATACCTGTTTTGCCATCCATTTACAGAAGCCCGTTAGACAGGGGTTATGCATTGTTTTCCTCTATTCCTTTTATAGTCAGTATGTCTTGTGTGTGTTAGATTTACCAAACGTTCTTTCCTTATTATGTTTCAATTGTATCTCTCTGATATTAAGTACAAGATTCTTTTCTGTTTCCATCTTTTCAAGAACTCTGTCGAACTCTCTGCTTGCAGAGGGGAACCCGGACGAAGCTCCGCCGAAGGGTAGGGTTTCGTTCGGGGAGGTTGACGGAACTAGCCCGCTTGGACGGGTTTAGATGGGTTTTATTTTTGGCTGGGCCTACGGGCTCAGACATACCCACATTAAAAAGGCCTTGTGCCACATTCAATTCCTGTGGGTGAATTGATAAATACCATCTTTTCAAGAACTTTGTTTTCGCTCACATCTAGAGTTCATAGCATTCTCATGGTATTCTCTGCGTCCATGAAAGATATCATGGCCCGAGCGTGTGAACAACGATGAGGTTTTGGTGGGGATGTAAACAAGGGGGAAGCTTATACTTAACATAAGGAAGAGACAGCTGAAATTTCTGTGAAAGGTAATGAGAAATAGGCTTGGAGAATCTGATACTCACAGGTCGACGAGAGGGAAAGAGAGACAAGAAAAAGCAATGCATGGCTTACCTATCGGGCTTAAGTATGTGAATGACAGAACATGGCCTGGGGGAAGCAGCAAAGAGGCAAAACCTTTTTGAGAGCTACAAGGGATAGGGAGAAGTGGAGAGCCATGATCGTCTACGCCCTAAAAGGACACGACATATTAAAAGAATTTTTTTTTTATTTTCTTTAAAATGTTCTCATTGTTTGTCAGTGTTATAATAATTATAGTTCTGTAGAAGCACATCTTCGTTGTTTTAATCTTTGTCTTAATTTATCAGGAAATCATCCAACACTCACTGAACTCTAAAAGGATTTATATGGCAAAGCAATCTATTAAAGAATGCTAAAGAAACAATGTAAAAGGGAGGTAATAAAGAACTTCTCAATATGTATTTGAGATCAAAAAGTTTTTACTACCGTATTTACAGACCCCGCCCATTGAAGAAAGTATTATTTATAAAATATCAGTTTTCTCTTAAGATCATATTAACTGAAGACAATCTTAACTTTGTTTTTCCTTTTTTCAGTGTATAGACTTGATTTTTAAAAAAAAATTAATGTCATGTTTGTCCATTGATTTATTCATGCGTTGTTTTATCATACACGTTACATCTCAAGGTTAGAGATCGTAGTCTACCCTACTATTTAACCAGTAGCTGATGGGGTGAAGAAACGGGTCTATGGCTTTCCCCTCGAGATTCGTGAAGTAACGAACACCACGGACTAACAAAAAAACTAAACTCGGCTCGCTGGTTACACTTTCTCCGCTGAAATCATTTACGCTATCCGCACGCCATAAAGCGGTAGATTATTCGAAAAATATTTTAGATAATGTTGTCGTTTTGCGAATTATTTATTACATATTCGATGCCAATCTCCAGGAAAAGGAAACATTGCGCCAAAATCGGTCGACTTTTTCCCGCTCACATGAAGAGAAATTATTACGTTCATTGTGTCTTTATAATTTGTTCAGATTTTAAAATGACTCATTACCTATTGTGTAAACTTGGATCTTCGGACCCGCAAAAAAATAAATAAACGGAGCGTCAAAAGGAAGTTTTTTTTTTTTTCTGTTGACACCGCTATCATTTTCACTACCTTCACTCCTCAGAAATGTTTATTGCTTTAAAAAGCGATTATTAGAATTGTAATAAAACCTACACATATGAATGTGAATCTATACATTTTCTCTCTTCTTGAGAATTGTCAAAAAAATAATAAAAACTGTGTTAGATCGTTTATTTACACTATTTGTTTGTTTATTGGAATAGTTGGCAAAATATCAGCTAATTGCCAACTGATTCACACGTTATATAATGGTAAATAATAAAGATTTTCTTATAGTTTGTTCACATATTTTAACAATTAAGTAACTGTTTATACATTTATGAATAATAAATTGTTTTATATTTATTTCTTTATAAATTGGTAAATGATTAAAATTACTATAATTAGTTTTAATTGTATTAGTTTTTAGAATGTAGAAATAAAACTATAGTTGTAAGTAAACAATATGTTGAATAAATAGTGCGTATTTTTCTTTTTGCAAATTCTCAAGAAAAACAAAATATACAAATTCAATTTTGCCATATGTTTAAGGTTTATTACAATTCTAATCATCGCTTTTTAAATTAAAAAACAAAATCTAAGGAGTGAAAGCAATAGAAGTGTCAAGAGAACAACCGTTCTATTAAAACTTTTTTTTTTTATTTTGTGTTCGAAACTCCATGTGTGTTCACTATTGACACGCGTCTCTGTATTCTGTTGAATCATATAACGATATCCTTAGAGTTAAATTTCTGTACTTCTACTTCTATATTACACAACTGTCGGAAATCTGAGCATACCACGAATTTTGATGTTAAATTGAGAAATTCTATTAAAAGTGTTTACTCCGAGAGAGACAAATCAAAGCGAAGTCTGTTCTTAAAATACGCAACTCCCATAGAATATTTTAGGCTAGAAATTACAAACCTATCCGTATCCGGTTTCATTTGCAGTAAAAAAAAAATGCTTCTGGGCTTTAAGTCCTATTCATGATTTCACGACTTTCTATTTTCTAAAATCTATTTTTTCATCTTTTCCTCATCCTTTGTAAGCATCTATTATCGGTACTACGAAATCTCTTCCTGCACCTTTTTTTCTATTTCGTTATTCTCAACTCGCTAGGTTGGTTCAGTTTTCGTTAAAGAAACAATGTAAAAGGGAGGTAATCAAGAATGACTTCTCTATGTATTTGAGAATAATAGGTTTTACTACCGTATTTACCCATTTTTTTTTTGTTTTCAAATACATATTGAGAAGTTATTATACGTTTTACTATTTTACTATTTGCGGAGGCACGGTGGAGTAATGGATGGCGGCTCGGATTAAGGAGTCGGAGAGCAGAGTTCGAATTCGTCGAATTCATTACCTTCACTTATGTGCTAATACTCTTGGGATAAGTATAAATCCTCATCTTCTCCCTCCAGCTCTGGTTAAATAGCAAGACAGACCGGGTTCTATGGCCATGGATGGTCTACTGCAGAAAGTAATGGCAAAATACTACGGTCGTCAGTCATGTATCGCAAGATACATGATCGCCTAAACGTGTATCACCCATGGGCCATAACTGGCTGACTGACCCTATTTGCAGATCCTACCCATTTAAGTAAATATTATTTATTAAATATCGGTTCTTTTCTTAAGTTCATATTCATTTAAGACAATCATAACTTTTTTTCTGTGTATAGCCTTGACATTTTTTTTTAAATTAATGTTATTTTTTCCCTTGTTTTCTTCATGAGTTCTTTTGTCATACACGTTACTTCTCAAGGTTATAGTTCGTAGTCTAGTTTACTAATTAACAAATACTTGATGGGACGAAGAAACGGATCTTTAACTTTCCCTGGGGGATTCGTGGATTAAAGAACACCACGGATTAACACAGAAACTGAACTGTGCTCGCTGGTTACATTTTCTCCACTGAAATCTTTACGCTATACGCACACCTAAAAGCGATAGATTATTTGAAATATATTTTACATAATCTTGTCGTTTTGCGATTTATTCATTTCATATTCGACGTCAACCTCCAAGAAAGTGACACATTGCGCCAATCTCGGACTAATTTTCTTTATCCGCTGACATGAAAAGAAACTATTACGTTGAATTCAATTGTTAGATTTGTTGTCAATAAATTTGCTTCACTGTGCTCCGTGTGGCAATTTTTCTCGCCTGAATCTATACATTTATATGTCTAAAAACCATACAACTTATTGACCTAAGTCCGGTGAATGAAATTGTGTAGACGGAACAACTGTGAGGCGTCAATGAGTCTCCTAGCACGAAGTCACAAGTCATCTTGGCTGAGGTTTTGAGTGTGCTGGCCCTGTTTAAATTGTTGATCACGCTCTCTCCCAGAAACTGTAACTAAGGTCTGCTCAGCATAGTTGCAGTATAAAAGACAGGTTGAATTTGGAAAACTATACCACAGATTTACCCAAGCCTTGTGAATGAAACTGGGTACATAGAATCCTTGCGTGCCGTCGATAGCTGTGCTAGCACGAAGTCACAAGTCATCGTGGCCGAGGGCTTGAACGTGCTGTCCTTGTTCAAGTTAGTGCTGAAGCTAGATAACACACTCTTACCCAGAAAATGTAACTCAGCATGGTTGCAGTATAAACCACAGGTGGGATCTGTGGGTGTTGAATAATCATAAATTTGCATGAGCGAGCATCTGTAATAGGGATTGGTTAACCGCGCTAGTAGACGAGTATCTTCCAATACGAGTGGCCAGCTATTATTATTAATTTATAAGTCTACCATTCGTTCATGATTTGACTATTGCCGCCACGTCTAGGATGGGGTTTCTGTTATTTATTTACACATGCTTGGTAAAATCCAAAGAATAATCAGCAATGTCATCAGTCCAGATCTGACATCTCGGCTACAGTCTATTTCCCACCAACGCAATGTAGTTTCCCTGTGCCCTTTCTAAAAAAAAATGTTTAATCGTGTTGTTGGGTAGCTAGCACTCATTCAGCACTCTGTCATGTGGTCTGACTCATATTCTTAAGTAGTCTGCAATTAAGGACTTCAAGAGTTGATTAATAAGTTGATACTAAGCTGATTAATATTCGGACTGATATTACAGCATTTGAGCCTCCTCTATTCCTTGTAAGTTTTCTTGTTAATTGTTTTGTAACTTATTGTACTGTGTTTTTTATATGTATCTGTTAGCACTGGATACTGGTGCTCAATAAATATATTAAGCACGCATTTTTCTATGTATCATTCACCTCGACGATAGAGCACATCGTAATCGTTCTGATTATATTTACTCTTAGCTAACTTGACGACGAATTTCTAAGCAGTACTAGATTATCAGCTACGTCTCAAGACTTTATGGTTGAAATGACAAATAAAATTAATCTCGTACGATTACCAAACTTAAACAACGTCAAGTATGGGGGATGGATTGCAAATGTCAGGTGCTGTAAGCTTGGGTATGCGGGTGCTGTAATCCATAACGGGTCGAAATTGAAAAGAAGATTTGTATCAGTAAATCATTTATATGTAACTTCGTCAAATTTCTTAAAAGCTAATAATATATTCTGGCTTTAAATAACACGCAAAGATTGATAAAACATAAAACAACTCAATCAATCAATCTAATCGTAATCCTAAGAGAAGCACTCATTGCATTATGTGAGTTTCTTTAAATATTTCAGGTAGCAATAATTATATCTATTAATTTCATATAGCTACCAAAATAAAGGGTAAAGTGTTCATATAGAAGGGGTTGTAATAGGTATCTCTCGAGATAAAATATTCTAGCTTTATAGAACTGTCTTCGCATTAACGTTAGATTGTTCGACGTCCAGTAGATTGTAATTATCACAAAAATATTTTCTAATTGTTTTTCTTCTCTAATCTATTCGTAGAACAGTTTAACAAAGATAGATAAAGTAAATTATGAATCGTTAGCCAGATTTTTAAAAAACGTTGAGCATTTATTTGTTTGGACTAAAGAAAAAGCACTGAGAGCATTATGTAATTATCTTCACATATATACATTAATTTCATATATGTACCAAAATAAATGGTAAAAGGCGTTGTGATAGATCTTTCTCGGGACAAAATATTCCAACTTCATACAACTGTCATTTGATCGTATATGGTGTATTAACTAAATATCATGCAAGATAAATTTTATAACCTCTGGGACAAAACAAATCCCATGTAACATATGATCACGTGAAGGAGAGTTTCCGGAAAAAAAGAAATTCAACAAACATGGTGACAAAATAAACTAAATAAAATAGTTTCGGGAATACGGAGTTGTGAGAGATTACTACGATACAGTGGAAGGCATGTCATCAAATTGATAATGTAAAAAGATCAAATTTACTTTTTAAGAGATTTAAGGGGACAAGTTTAAACGAATCCTTAATAAAATATTTCGAACACTTATCCAAAAGAATTTGTATTAATTCAGCCAACCATTCATTTAGAGACAAAGAAATGAATTCTGAACTGCTATCTAATACGGGTTGCCCGATATGTCAAAGAATGCTGAACAATCTCATTACTGACAAAGAAAAGACACCAGGCAAAATAAATGCATTTCTACAGAAAGATGCCGAGAATACCATGAACTGAACACTACGAAGGATTCAGATAGGGCAGTATTTCTCAACCGGGGTCTATATGGACCCAAGGGGTTCAGGTAACATTGCTGGAGGAAAAAAAAACATAAAAGATTGGGGGTTCACTGTAGTATTTTAATGGTCCATAGAGCAATTTCACTTCAGAGCGGTTGTCACAACTGAGATTTGGAATTTCTACAGTAATCTACGCTATATTAAAATACTAAAATTCGAAAAAAAGCAACGCTAAAACTAGCAGAAACATTAGAAATATTGTAATTTATTATATATATTAAAATAATATATTAATAATAAATAATATATTTTAAATATTAATTAAAATAAAATATTAATATATTAATATAAATTAATCGATATAAAATATTAAAAAAATATTAACAATAAAATTAATTTAATATATAGATTAAATAAGGATTATATATAAATGAATCATATACAATTTCTATTTCTATAATACAATTCCTAAACTTATTTATTAGTAAAAATAAAATAAGCTTTTTTTTTATTCGAATTGTTATGGGGGTCCACCAAAAAGAATTAAGAATAAAAGTGGTCCATGGGTAAAAAAATGGTTAAAAACCACAGAGATAGGTCATTGGCAAGGAAATAGTTAAATGAATCTGATCATTCTTCAAGAGACTAGATACTTATTTTTATACTACTGTAAATTGCGGCGTACAAGTTGAATTTTGAAACCTAAAAAAAAAAAAATGTCCAAACTACTGATAGAATCATATGCCAGGTATAAAATGCAAACCTGTATCACTGAGTTTTAAATAAATGGGACAGCATTCCTAACAATTACTGTACACCACTTACAACACTTCCAGCAGGTTGTCACCATTATATCCTGCTAAAACTTTGCATTTTAACAAAGAAATTAACATAAAATAATAAAATAGTAACGTAAGTAAATGCGTAAAAAAGAATCAAGACTTCACTTCTCTACCTATTGGTGTTTGTTCTACGTTATTTGCTTTACAACGCGTATGGAAATATATTACAGTTATTTTGTGATATCAACGAACCCTCATTGCCACGTTTGTGATGACAACGAATACTGGCTATCTCTCTCGAAATGCTCGTTGTAGTAGAAACTTTATAATCGCAGATACAACTATAGAAACACCGTTGGACAATACTGGTGTCAGACGCCTTCGAATATCCCTCGAACTAATAGTACTTGATCGATAATAATCGATCTAATAGTAACCATCAAATAGTGACCCAAACAGTAATCCCTATAGTGAGATATTCACCTACCGCCCAACGTAGCCTGATGCGGCACGAGACCAAGTCTATAATGGGGTATCCGAGCCCGTAGGCTCGGGCAAAAATTCCCCATAAACCCTGTAAAAAACGAGGTGGGGTAGCTGTCTAACACTCTAGACAAGACTCTGCCCTTCGGTATAGCCTCGTCTAGGTTCCTCTCTGCCCAGAGGCAGATAGTTTAACAAGCACACTTCCGAAGTAATCCTGTTAGTGATGATATTCACCTATCACCCCACGCGGTCGGATGTGGCACAAGGCCGAGTTTAATGTGGTGTATCCGAGCCCGTGAGGTCGGGTAAAAATTCCACGTAGACCTCATAAAGAACGGGGTCGGATAGCTGTCTACCACCCCAGACGAGACTCTGCATAGCCTCGTCTGGGTTCATCTCTGCCTCTGGGCAGAGAGTTCGACAAGCACACCTCCGAAGTAATTCTGAGAGAGATCCCTTAGACGCCACGTTAATTCCCATATATACATTCCTTTACCATCACGTGATCTACTTATTCAAGATGGGATAGCCTGTGTTTGCTCTCTGCTGATCTGTGTTCAAACTGCAGTGTCGGCAGCGACACTTTATTATTATATAACAGGTTAGTGTCATAATACACAGTAAATAATTTGACCGTATGTAGTTTTTACACAGGGTATCGTATACTGTAGCCTAATTTAATTTACCGGCAAGCCTACGTTTTGGGCCATTTGTGGGCTACGTTTGGGGCCACTCTTCGCCTATCATATGTATAGGGTTCTTGATGTTGATCGTACAAGAGGTCGACTTGTACGCCGCAATTTGTAGTTAATTGGATTCAATAAAAGGCAAAACAGCCACACATGTTAAATGGGGTACTTAATGTTAAGCGGCATAGGAAGGTAATTGGAGTTAGAAGGACCTGAAACTAACGACTTATTCTTGACATGAAAAGGTTTCTCGGAGATAGCTCCTCATATCCTTAACCCTTCACCAGGGCTCTCTCTCTCCCCTGGCTATGAATACTGGCTGATCCTTCGCCTCGATGTTGTTTTTCCTCAGGCCTTCGGTCTTATATCACTTCGCAGATGTTAGCTCTCACAGATACAGCGTTTCCCAAATTCTGGGAACACGCTAAGAACAATACATGTATGTACGAACACTCACCACACCACAACACACACACACACACACACATAATATTCACCACACACACACACTGTCAATGTAACTGTCCATGTAACTTGTAACCTTTAACTTGTTATTAATACATATATTTGTTTACATATGTTTATCGGTCATGTTTCTTTTCTTTGCCTTTGTTGGGGGTGTGCAGAATTAATTAACTATAATTGAGTGAATCAGAAGGAATTTGTGTAGGTTGCATGACTTTCTGCATCCACAAATCAATAAATAAACGAATTTGAAATACAATCAAAAACAAGACATATTCAATTTAGAAACCAATAAAACATTTATATACAATTAAAAGTAATATATATACCAGATATTTTTGGTATATGTTACTATGCCAAAGTGTGTGTGATATTTGAGGTTTCGGTATGTCTCTTTTTGTATTTGTATGTTCAGTTACAGTCTTTCTGGAATTGTGTTAACATTAAAAATGTCGATGTTAAGTGTTTTTTGGAATGAGTTCTTATAGAGTGGTATACCTTTGACTGTAATATTTCTGAATCGTTCGAATGTCGACTTTTACTTAATAATGTAGTGAATATCGTTCACTTTGGATAAGCAAAGTTGTTTTAGGTTTGCGATTTGATGTCCACAGAGTTGGTCGAGTTTAAATTGCAAGTGAATCAGCATTGATGTACTTTTGCGCGGTAAAGTCGTGATTTCGAGTGACGTGGAGTATGTTAGCAATTTCTCTGTGGATGTTCGTCTCTGACCTTTTTGGTCAGTCGATGTTTTCTTTTATATGTTTTTGAAAGGCCAAAATCGGCTCCAAAGAAGTTTTGGTGCAATTTTGTTTTGCACGTCAGATTATTGTGTCGTTAACCAATGAGATTTGTTGATTCGCCTAGTACGGTTTTTTATTGGTCGATGTTTTCCGTACGTAGGCGTAAGGTATAGACTTTTCGGTATTTATCGACCCACCCACGAGGATTGAATATGGCACAAGGCCGGTTTAATGTGGGTATCTCCGAGCCCGTAGGCTAGGCCAAAAATATAGCCTTTGAACCCACCTAGACGGGTTCAGGCCCTGTCTACCTCCCCGGACGAAACCTTGCCCTTCGGCCAAGCTTCGTCCGGGTTCCTCTCTGCTAACGCAGAGAGTTCGACAGATGTCGCTTACAGTCAAAGGCTGTATCACGACTCAGCTAGACTCGGAGGTATAGACTGTTCTGATACTAGGGGTGATAGGTAGAAAAGGACGAGTCTACACCTTCTTTGGACTTAACGTAAGTACAACTTTCTCATGTAGTGTGACCGGCTAGCAGGAAAAATTCTACCCACGTGTATTCTTCTACATGCTAATCACCGCCACGGTCCTCTACAGGTTAAAATTGAGTCCAGGAAAGCATACCTATAGGTGTTTGTTAAAAATGCGCCAGGTATCGTGAGACATGTTGGTCTGTGGTGAACTACCTTCTTGCAGTTAGATAACTGTTTTGAATTCAAATACTTGCCTGAAACACTCGTCGCGTTATATGCAAGACACTCTCTTTTGTTCATTCAAATCTGTTTGTAAATATTTCTTGGATGTCCGCGACGATTTCTCAGCTGCATGTGCGTGTATATCGTATCCGTCGAACTGGCAGATCAATCACTTTTCTTATCGATTTCAGTCAAGACAATCGCTTGTCTTTATTTGTTCCGCTATACTTTATTCTTTGTCCACGTCCCCTGTTATCCTACACCACCAAGGATGACAACATTTCTCTCTCTTTTCTATATATATATATATATATATATATATATATATATATATATATATATATATTATCTATCTGTCGCACATTCTTTTTTTCTTTTGGTTCCGATTCTTTATCGTCTCTTGTTGGGAGGCATTTATAGTTTTCGCGTCCAAACCTCTTATTCCAGCTTCGGTGATTTGCAATGAAAATAAACTAGACGGAAAGCCAATGGAAACCATCAAAGCAAGCCACCTCTACCCACATCCTGGACCTACATTTCCTCCTTCCCAACTTCCCAACTACCAACGAAGACTGCCTTGTAGTAGCGTAATGTAAAATGCTTGAAAGAGGAAACAGTATTCTTTTGGCAACGTTTCAAGAGCCCGGATGGCCAAACGGGTTCATTGTAGCCAGGTAACTTACAAATTTTATTGTGCTTATTCGGAGAGATTGTCAAAAATTGTGTTTCTATATCAATCAGATAACTGATGTCAGTGATCTATTTTTGTTTCTCCTCCTGTCTCGTTCTTTTAACGCTTCCCTAAGTATCAGGGCCGGTGTTTTCAAAATAGATTTCATTCTTCTAATAGTCATATATGCCTGCATACAGAGTTTAATACAGCGCTTCTTTACGACAGCATGGTAAGTGCGATTGTTTTATTCAAGACAAAATTAATTCACACGCACAGACACACGCACTCACATATTCTCTCTCTCACACACATATACAGGGCTGAATGTTTTGTAAGTGCAGTTGTTTTATTCAAGACAAAGTTAATTCACACGTACACAGAAAGACGCGCACTCGAATACACTCACACACATACACACACACATAAATACATCGCGGAAGGGTGTGTAATGGCAACTGCTTTATTCAAAACAACGTAAATTCACACGCACACACACTCAAATACACTCACACACATTCAAATACACTCACACACATATAAATACAGGGCTGAATGGTGTATAAGCGCAATTGATTTATTCAAGACAACGTAAATTCACACACACACACAACCACACGAAGGCACACACACTCATATAACTCACACACACGCACATATACATACAGGGCTGAATGGTGTGTAAGTGCAACAGTTTTATTCAAGAAAACGTAAATTCACACACACACACTTACTTACATACACTCAAACGCACATACATATAAATACAGGGCTGAATAGTGTGTATGTGGAGTTTTTTTTTATTAAAAACATCGTTAACACACACACACAGACGCACACTCACATACAATCACACTCACACACATATATATATGTACAGGGCGCGATGGATAAATTGTCGCCATTTTATATTATTAATTTCGCGAATGAGTCAGTTGGTTACCGTCTTTGAGAAAAAGAAAACAATAACGCAATTCACTCCATCAGAAAATTGGTAACTGCTGTACTGCTTGGCATTCGCTCCGGAAACTTCAATAAAAATATTTTAGAGCGTTTGGTGTCAATCTGAGGATAGTTCAAAGGATTTGAAAAGACTTGGATGATATATCCAATCAACATCATGGTGTTTGAAGTGATCACGAGTAATGGCGACGTTATGCCTCCATTCATCTTCCCACAGGGCCTCAGACTTAACACTGAGAGCTCCCATCATGTGCCTTGAGAAGGTAGTGCTGCCCTGGGTCAAGTGTGCAATGGCGATTTTATTGAACAAATTTACTCTTTATTATTTGAAGATATTTTTTGTGTAATTTTGGTAAATATAGCTCTTAAAATGAGATGTCAGTGTTATTTTCATTTCTGCGTAATTTCTACAATTTATCCATTACCCCCCAGGCACAAATATACATATATATATATATATATATATATATATATATTAAGCATTTCACCCCAAGCAAGGCTGGAAGCCACTAGTACGCAAGGTGGTACAGAGGATTTGGAGCGATAGCAGATAGGAATGATAGAGGAAAGGATGAGGAAAACGATAGTGAATAGATCAAGGCAACTGGAGATGTCGATTGACATTACATTTGCATAGTTTGAGATTATAGCTAACAGGGAAACAGGGATAGGGAAGGGAGTTCTACAATCGAGAGGTGCGAGATATGAAGCTATTCGAGTAGAAAATACGGCTACATTTAACAGTTTCAATAGTGAAAAGGTGAGAGTAGGATGCCAGCCTCATACGACGCTCCAATTCGCGAAGTCTGGGAACTAGCGAAGGCAGCTCATCGGAGCAATTACCATGAAAGTATTTGTAAAAAAGACAGAGAGAGGCGACAGCACGTCTGTGAGAGAGCGACTGCCGACGAGATGCCAGATCAGGGCCAATTATATTGCATGTCCGTCTCTGAATCTTATCAAGAACCCCGAGGCAAACAGAAGGGCTCCATACCATATATATATATATATATATATATATATATATATATATATATATATATATATATATATATATGTATATATATACATTACAGATAAAATGTTTGAGGAAACTGCTGGCGATTCGAGATCATCAATGTTTGTCGGTGTCATTACAATCTTTTATAAAATATAGTATTGGCATTACTTAGATGTTAAATGATTCCTTACTAAAATATTGATTTTGTCGACTGCACAGTATGGTAGGGTGAGTTGGGCACCATCTGTAAAAAAAAACGAGCACCATGACGCAATTTACACCGCCAGAAAATTGGAAACGGCATGCTGTACTACTTGGCATTCGCACCGAAAGCTCCAGAAGGAACATTTCAGTACGATATATCCAATCAAAATCATGGTGTTTGAAGTGGTCACTAGTGATGATGGCGACGTTAGGCCTCCATTCCTCTTCCCACTTCTCAGACTCAACACGGAAGTCTACATTAAGTGACTTGACGAGTTAGTGATGCTATGTGTCAAGAAGCTGTCTGATGAAAGAACCTATGTATGGCAACAAGACTTTGCACCATGTCACACAAGTAGAAGAAACCAGTCACAGCTGTCAGACAATTTCTGTGATCACATCACCCCTTATAATTCGCTATACTACAACCTTCTGATTATTATGTGTGGGGCGCAGTTTAGTGAGAAACCAACGAAATTCTTTGTAAGATGAACTGAAGGCAAGGGATATGGCAGCATTCACCAACTTATACTAATGTCACAAAGAGAGGCATGAACTTTTTAAGTCATCTGGGCGCCAGTAGGGATTTATTGAATAAATATACTCTTTAATATTTTATGATATTTTTTGTGTAATTTTGGTAAATATATCTGTTAAAATGAGATGTCAGTATCATTTTCGTTTTCATTTTCGCGTAATTTAGATTCTTGAAAATTAAATTTGCCTGGGATGCCAGAAATCGGAAGATAGTTCCATAATTAAGAAGATATCCTACAATTAACATATAGCCATTTCCACTGTAAAATTATGACACCTTATGAGATTCATAAAGTCTGTGTTCCATAAATTAACACTGAAGAGCAATAAACATGAAAGTATTTATAGAAAGTGCACAGGAAAGCTATGTTACAGCGATGGGGATGTGACTGAAGCTGAGATGCCAGATAAGGACGAATAACATTGCAGATTCTTCTTTGGATTTTATCATAAATCTCTAAATATATGTGGCAGCAATATTCAAACCAAGGACGGATGGTAAATTTATAAATATGTAAGATTGATTCTGGCGAGAAAAAAAGACTGTCTAGCTTGATACCGACTCTCCTAGAAGTATACCTAGCAATTGATTCAATATGATCTTTACAGTACATGTCAGCGGAAAACGTTAAGCCAAATATATTTAGGTTTATGTTCAACCATTTTACTTTTCGTTTTTCTCTAGCTTTTTTACTTACTTTCCACATTTATTTCTTCAAATCGTCTTTATCTCTGTTTTCTCCTCGCCTCTTCCAGTTTTTTTCCCATTTCTCCTCATCAAGTGCCTGACATTCCTGTAGGAATGAAATGTCAGGCAGTTGCTGATGATATTTTGAGTTTAATACAATATCTCATGTTCTCCTCCATATTCTTAATTTGAGTAATATAGGATACCGTATATACTCGCGTACCATGCGTCTTTTGAAAACCTAATTTTGAAGGTAATTTTAAGAAGGTTGAATCATACATGAGATATAAAACTAGCGTATGTATTACTGGCTCTGGCTAAGCTGCTGACCAAACTATATTGATTTTCCAAGTGTAGCTTAGATGTGGCACAAGGCCGAAAGTAGGGGGAACCCACTGAGGATCGAACTGACTACTCAGTCGTAATTGCTCTAGTGAGACAAGCTTGCTAACCATTACACCTCCTGAAGGTGCCCCTGTTGACTAGACTTTTTATCCATTTCCTGTAGTCAAAAGAACAGGTGTATTTAACATAAACATAATTTTGATAAAACTGATGTTTTACTTAACTGTATCCAGTAATAAGTCTTGTAATATCCACTTATTAGTATCCTATTATAAAATGCACTGATAATGAATATGCATTTTTTCCATTCTTTATATTGTTGTATGATATTTCTCGTTCGGTTGCTTATGGCTGAACGCTCTAACGAAAGGTATATAGCGTTACTAACGATACTTTTATAATTCTCTTTGACTTGTTTAACTACCAGGTGGGATAAAGAGAGAGAGGTTTTTCTGTTGTTATTTGGTCTCTCAAAAGAGGAACTCGTATGATACACGAGATACATGATAATAGAATTTTGTATAAGAAAAATTTAGGGGTCGCATGATACGAGAGATCGCACGTTACACGGCTATAGACGGGACTTCGTTCCTTTTCTTTCGATTCTATCCTTTTCAAGTCTAGAGTCAACCGTTATATATCATACATATCCTCATATTTACCTTGTCCCACCTAAATGCGAATATGACAAATTAATTCAGTAAACCTCTTTTATTTGCTGGAGAATTTTATGCAAATAGTCAAACTAATTGCTACAATAATTGCTTATATTCGACAAACCTCTGATGTTGATGATCGTGTCCTGATGTGAAACTTTTAAATGCATATTTCCAAGATCGGTTGGAAGTACATCTTTCTAGGTAACAGGGAAGCCACATTACAGCGATGAGAAAATCACTGAAACGAAAATGTCAGATCAGGAAGAATAACTTTACAGACACATCATCGGATTTTCTCAAGAATCTCGAGATATATAGCAGGAGCACCAGGCCAAGTGTGGCGCCAATTTTCAAGGCACGGAAGAAAGGTAGATTTATAAAACTTCAAGATGAATTCTGGCCGGAATAATTGTCTATCACGAAACGTTGCCGCCATATCTAAATTTGGGACTGCTAAAAACTTACTTTCGAAAGCTTGGCATAATTAAAAAATAAACGAAACATATTTTCGTTTTCCTGTAGGGCAAGATTTATTATCCTCTCTATCGCTATTGATATCGCTGCGAAAAATATTCAGATAAACCTCGTTCTTTAGTTCCACCGGTTTAGACATTAACAGCTAGGACAGGCCATGTTACTTTCAAGGAGTCGAATCATCCTCATTTTCCCCCGACTTTTCTTTATGTAAATATAACCTAATTTATTATAAATCTATATTTTTCCAGAAATCTTATGCCAGCAACGGTGTTCTGCAATATGTTTATCTATTTCGGTGCAAATTGTTAGCGGTTCGATCCCATGGAAGTGGGTGATGATAGTGTATAGATCCTTTTATTATATATTGATTATTGACCATTTTTCAGATGATTTGTTCAGAATAAATCATTGAAGAGGTAAAGTCTTTGCTGCAAGAACAGTTATTCTATTTTTCTATGATTTAAGCCAAGACACAGTTCTATGGAAACAAGGAAAAAATGATGTACGTGTATTTTTAGACATTAAGAAAAAAGAAAAATAAACTGATCATTGAAGGGGGAAAAATCTTTCCCGAAATATAGACACGCCCAAACAAATAAAGTTAATTCTATTATTAAAAAACAAGGAAGGGAAAGTTCATTGCTAAGCAAAACGGAAATAAGTAAAATTCGATCAGAAGTGGGGAGGTGGTGCTCAGCAATTGTTTTTTGTCATCGAACCGATGTAATTTCCGTTTTACGCTTGATTCGCAAGACTTGACTCTTTGAATTCTACGGTTCATTTGTGCCGCCGGTGTCCGCTGCTTCAAGAGAGGGAGACGTTCGAATCGCGAATAAAAAGAAAGAACACGAAAAACAGAAGACTGTCTAGAAAAGACATCCTTCATTAAGGTACGCCGAAGAGATAGGAATCTATTATTTTTTCTTTTTGCTCTCTTGCCTACCTTTTATATATGTTGTTTGCTTTACCAAGGACGATCTATAAGAGGATAAAAAAAAATCAATGGTGTTTTCATGGATCAGTAAATGTCCGTCCAAGAGAAAAAAAGAATACAGCTATATTTTTCATTTTGTAAAAGTACGTTAAATAATAATATCTTACATCTTTAAAGTTAATATCAAGTTATTTATCTAACTCTATGTGCCTGTCTGTCTGCTCTCTGACGATATATAATTATATATGACTCATAATATATATATATATATATATATATATATATATATATATATATATATATATATGAGATTTATTTTTTAATGTATCTATTATAGTCCTTTCATAGTTATCTTTCTATTTATTTTGCCATGTTTATATTCGTATAAGTAAATTCTTTAGTTTTTTTTTAATATCCATTCGTCTATCTATCTATCTATCTATCTATCTATCTATCTATCTATCTATCTATCTATCTATCTATGTCCGTTTTTCGCCAAATCCCTTTTGATGTTGTTATACATCTCATTCTGTCGATGTCTAAATCTCTCTCTCTCTCTCTATCTATCTATTATTATTATTATATATCTCAGTGAGTCCATATCTATCTGTCTATCTATCTATGCATACATATATGCATATATGGTGGACTCTCCCGTTGTATTCGGCGTATGAGGGTCAAGCAGTTCAGTTCCTAGGAACCGACAGCCATACACCAACACATATGATTTGATTATAGTGCTGACGGCTTTGTGCAGAACCAACTACGCTTTTTGTAGGGCCGAATACATAGACCTGGTGCACTACGTGCCACAAGGTCCCCAAACGACCCTCCACAGGTTTTGAATTCATAGTTGCCATCTAAGCATATAGAACCCAGTCTGTCCTTCTATTTACCGATATCTGGAGGGAGAAGAAGAGGATTAATTATCTTTCTGCTCCCCTGTTCACTAATCTATCACTTTTAGTATTAACATCTATTTCAGACTGTTCATATCTATCTATCTATCTATCTATCTATCTATCTATCTATCTATCTATCTATTTAATTGTCTGCCCTGTTTTCGACCAATCACTTTTGGTTCTATTATATTTATTTCATTCAGTCTACCTCTCGGTCATTCTCTGTCTGTCTCTCCCTCTTTCTCCCTTAGTCACTCTCTCTCTCTCTCTACACACACACACGCACACACACACACACACACACACACACACATATATATATATATAAATATAAATATATATATATGTGTGTGTGTGTGCATTGTGTATTTGGGCAGCAATCCCTCTTTTATACATGTTTCGTTAAAGACGACTGACAAGGTACTGCGATTAAGCTTTTTATATATATTTTCTTGTGTTCGTAGAAGTGTTTTCTTTTCAGAACACAACGTGTAAAAAAAAAAAAAAAAAAACTTTCCAGAATTTGTGCATATACGAGCGCTTTCGGCTATTCTTGTAGCCGTTATCAAGGGCGATTTTTAAATGGCTAAATGTAAATGCAAATTGGTCCTAATGTAAATATAATCCGGTAGGTATAACATAAGTTGTCCAGATATTCATGTAGTAGTATGACTATTGTAATTATTTATGAGTTTGGTTTCATCAGGGGCACAGTTCTTTCAACTTGTCAATAATGGTAGTGCTTTGTAGTCTAGATTTTGCGGGAGTGTTGTCATTTGTTGTGATAAGCTTAACTATTTTTTTGTAATAGATTATTAATTTAATTTTCTTAATATTATGAGAGATAAACGAGAAGACTAGGGTTTTGCAAAGATATATTGAAGTATTTTCTGCAAATTTCGAAATCATTCCACCGCTTTCATTTATCAAATAATAGAAATGTAACGATTCGATAACTCCGCAGCATCATTTTTCCTTGGAAACGGAAAAAAAATCTTGTTTGAAAAAATACAGGTTTTTGTCAGAGAGGAATTTATTCCTTTTTCAGTAACACAAGTGAACGGAGACAACTAAGTCGGATATTTTATCTATTTCCCTCTTCCTCGCCATCACCTGTACAGACTTTACGTAATACCTTACGTCCTACAGGGACATGGTATTTAAGACGGACATTAGAACCTCAGTGATTTCTGTTCTTTGTTCATAACACCTTGGCTAAATTCGCTATTTCCTATTCAGATATTTTCAAGAAGGCGAACAGTCAATGTGTAACTCCGATTTTCTGTAGCGTTGAGCCGAGTTACACTAAACAAACCGTTAAATTGGACCGTACTTTGTGAGTCGTTAGCGTTCATTCAAGCAAATAAAAAGATAGAAGAAACGAAATATTTCTATTCGATGACTTAAACTTCAATGCTTTAGAAATTTATTCACCAAGGACTTTTTTTTGGCTTTCATTGCCGAGTTTATTTCGATCCAAAATCTTCCATGATAAATATTCATGAGTTGTCGTTTGAATCTCATTTCCTGTTGGTTTTAGAAACTCCAGCCGGCACCGTAGTATTTTTGTATGTGTGTATGATTTGTTTTACTTGTATATTACAGAATAGGAGATGATTAAACTTCCTATCAATAATTTTTTATATATATATATATATATATATATATATATATATATATATATATATATATATATATATATATATATATATATATATATATATATTCATTCATTCATGTACTTTTAAAGGAATGAAACCAAAAGTCAGTTAAAGTCTGTTCACTGTTAGTGGGATTATTTTTTTGTTTATTAAGCGCCATTCAGCCTCCTTACATCGTTTTATTACTACACCCTCCGCTCATAAAAATCATGGCAGTCGAAAACTATTTTGAAAATGCATGTTTGGGAGGTACGGTGGTACTGTTCTTCTTCCTCAAAAATCAACAAATGTCTGTAAACGTGGGTTTTTTATCTTTCGATCTCGAGACACATACCGTGCAATATTTAAATTAAGAAAAATAAAAGATAACAAACATTTCTTTAAATCATGCATTTTTTTTTAAATAAAATTGTATTTGAAAATTTTTCTGTGAGATTAAAGTAAAGTAAAGAAAAAGTAAATTTAAGAAAAAAGTACTGAGACGATTTTTATCAATACGTTCGGATTTTGCTTAAAGAATCGTAAACAAGTATATATGCGTGAAGAAGTTACTCGGTGACCAGTGTGTCTCATTTCGAAATATAATATATAAGTTATAAAAAATGAAGGTGCATTTAAAATTCCTTCGTGTCTTGATACTTATTACTACTCTATTGTTTACCCAATAAAAGGCTCAAGAGACAATCTAGATAGAGATTTACTTAATGAGGCTTTTTTTATGAATGTAAGCGTTAAAGATTATATGCATATATAGGATAGATAACGGCTGGTTTTGGACATTTTTCATGTTTCTCTCCAAACCAGGCCATAATGGCCTCGAACGTAGGAGGTTACAAGGAGTGAAAGTGAAAGTGAAAGTGAAAGTGAACGTTTATGAGACGATTGAAAATGGTGGGGGATTAAGGAAAGGACAACAAAGTAAAAGAATTCGACGAGACAGAAGATGACGATTGATGTTGCATTTATATTTTTGAAGTGTGTAGTTAATGGAGAAGCAAGAACTCAAAAGTGGGGTTCGACAGGTGAGAGGCATTCGATAAACTGTTAGAGTAAAAGTGGGCGTTGCATCTAGCTAGTTCAAGAGTAAAACGGTGAGGCCTATTTGCTAACCTAGGAGCATGCTTATATTCATCTACACGGAGAAGTAGGGAAAAATGCATGTCATGAAGTTGCCATTAAAATATTTGTTGAAACGACAGAGGAATGCCACATCACGTCGTTTAGAAAGTGACTTTTGAAGAGGTTGATATTGTAGTGGTCAGAAAAACATTCTTACAGGAGGTTATTCCCCAAGGCAGCGGCTCCTGGAAACACAGTTGTCCGAAGAGACTATCTTTCATACGAGTCCAAGTTATAAATATCTGACCAGGTAGAGGTAAGCAATGTAGCTCGTTAGGTTATTTTCCGTGGAAATATTGATATTTTTGCGACATTGTATCAGAGAGAGAGAGAGAGAGAGAGAGAGAGAGAGAGAGAGAGAGAGAGAGAGAGAGAGAGAGTGAGCGTGTGTTTTAGCTGCAATTATTAAATTCTGATTTGAGAAAACCCCCAAATTCTGGGTATCTTATTTTGGAGTGTATTAGGTGGGTAGCTGACAAAAATTAGCGCTGATATTTATCCAAAATAAAATAATATCTGTTCGTCTCAAGGTCCTCGACAAAATTCAGAGCCCCGCTGTTCGTCTACTGTCGCTTTTTCACAGACGTACCGTCATTGCCCTCTGTCTTTACAAATATTTTCACGGTAACTGCTCCGATGAGCTACTTTTGCTCGTTCCCAAACTGCATTAATATAATCGTGTTCCTAGGTTGGCATTTCAGTCCCAGCGATTCACTGTCGAAACGGTTAAATGCAGCCGTCTTTTCTACTCCAGTAGCTTGATATCTCGCACTTCCTGTCTGTGGAACTACCTTCCGCTTACTTGCTTCCCTGATAGCTATAATCTTCAATTATTGAAATGCAATGTCAATCAACATTTCAGATGCCTTGATCTAATTCTCCGTCCTTCTCTTCATCCTTTTCATCTATCACAACCCTTTACTGTTGCTCCCTCTCTCTGTAACCCCTTGTGTGCTAGTGGCACGCCCGACTTACTTGGGTTGAAATGTTTTAAAAAAAAAACACATAGGGAAAAATTATGTTAACCTGAAAATGCAGATTCTTCGATATAAATCCAGAAAGAATTGGCGATCAAGTTTATGGTGTTATCATCCACTGTAATATAAAACTCGGTATGGAAGTGTGGGTCAGTGTCTGCAGAAGAAGATATGCCTTTACGGGAAGGAAACTGTAAGAAACTGGTATGAATATCACCCAGACCCGGTTGCAATGATAGGACCTGTAACAGTTATATGGGAATTTACAATTTATACTGAGAAAACAATCAAAGCTAATCATTGTCGTCGCGATCAAAGCCCACGAAAACTGAATGCGCATTCTTATTGATATGGTAGTCCATACAGAATGCGATATAACTGTGAAGATCACCAAAAATTATCAGAATACAATGATCTTTTCATTATTTACATTATTCGAACTATTGTCCTCATCTTAATGCAACATGTCTAAAGAACATGTCTTCAGGTGGTTGAATGTCGAACTGAAACCTTTATTTCGCTCAGTGGGGTAGACTGTCCTAGTTCCACGTGCCATGTATAATGGATGTCAGTTATCAGTTATCTCATGTTAATTAACCTCTCCAAAGACTTCACTGCCTTAACCTGATATTGAATTTTGTTTGGGTCCTGTCACTGGATCTAACGCCTTTATCCACTGTGCCATGTGTCCTTGATGACATCAGTTCCTGCTTAAGTGAAGTTTACTACTGCCTTAAGCAGGTATTGTTGTCCTTAAGGACATATGGCACGGTGGATAAAGGCGTTAGTTAGATCCAGGGACAGTGTGAGTTCAATTTTATTATGATTTACACAAAATTTGTATTTTCTATACAATTTGATGTAATAATTATAAGAACACACATTATAAAATATTACTTAGATCAAACGCCGTAATAAAATAATAATTATTATATACTGGGCGTCCCAAAAAAATGATATCATTTTGCAGGTCAATAATTTTAGCAATTATTGTTGAAATAAGCTCAGATTTTCACACACTGTATAAACACTTTCACAGTTGAAATCAATTTGACATTTAAATCGTAAAATGATTGACGGTTCTAGTCCCAAGTGCCATGAATAATGGATGTCAGTTATCAGTTATCTCTTGTTAATTCCCCTCCCCACTGCCTTAACCGGGTATTGAACTCACAGTGTTTGATTCTCACTGGATCTAACCAACGCCTTTATCTACCTAAAGTGGATTAAGACGTTGGTCCGATCCAGTGAGAGGACCCAAAGAGTGTGAGTTCAATACCCAGTTAAGGCAGTGGAGAACTTTCAGAGGGAAATTAAAAAGAGATAACTGATAACTGACATCCATTAAACATGGCACGTGGAACTAGAATAGTCTACCCCAGTGAGCGAAATAAAGGGTTAAGTTCGACATTAAAACCACCTGAAGAAGGCCGGAGCGCACAACGGCCGAAACGTTGTACTAAATATGGCGACAAAGATGAGGAGAATAGTCCAAATAATGTAAATAATGTATATAATATCTCATGTCAGAAATATAGACAGATACAATCATCTTTTATCCGAAATTTCAGAAATGTGGCTCGTGTGTACATCAATAATTCCAGTTATTGTTGAAGCCATCGAATTGATTGCAAAGGGTTCCGATAGACTTATTGAAGGGATTCATGTTATCCCATGCATTAAATAAATACTAAACATTGTAGATGTATAGCTTACATATATTTATCTATGGAAAATATATATTAATTTGCCAAAGTGCTCATTGGAAAATATCATGAAGCCATTTTTGACCTTAGGTCTCTGGTTGGGACCCGGAACAAAATCTCTGTATAAAGGAAATTAAAAGAGAAATAATAATAATGATAAGAAGCTCACATAGAATGCGATTATCTTGACTGACAAGTGCTTACAGAGAAATCTCTTTGATGTCAGATTTGTGCAAAAACACAGCCAAGACTAAATCCTGACAGAAGTTTTGATGCTTTGGGATGGGAACATAGTGTCGACGGAGGAGGCGAAAATACAGAGGTACAACGATGTGACTAGGATACTCATTTATAAAGAAGCAGCTCAAGATATCCCTTTTTCTGGTTTATGCAATCGGGACTATTCCAGGAATCTTTCTACCTCATAAGCTGAGAAATATGTGTGTCTCCCAACTGCAGATATCCTCCTCCCGTCGGAAGCATCTAAGTAAGAGGGGATGTCAAGTAATAACAATACGGTCACTAAAGCGTAGTGTATAAACAATTTCAAACGCACCTGAACAGTGTGGATTTACTGACGGAAGAATAAAAGACTACAAAAAGCGAGACGAAAATAATCAGAACAGCTGCAAAGGGATAAAATCTACTCAGCTTTAAACTGTTTGAAGATTTCTCAGGTAAAAGGTAAAATATTAAGAGCATTTCGAGATCAATTACGTCTGAATAAGCTGAACGATAAGGTCATAGGGAGGATACAAACAATGAGGAGGTTTGTCTATATTTCTGAGATGAGGTATTATGTACACTATTTACATTATTCGGATTATTGTCCTTACTTTGTCGCTTTCGTTTCGGCGGTTGTACGCGCCGGCCTTCTTCAGGTGGTTGTGATGTCAAACTGAACCCTTTATTTCGCTCACTGGGGTAGATTGTTCTAGTTCCACGTGCCATGTCTAATGGATGTTAGTTATTACTTATCTCCTGCTTAATGCCCTCCCCATGTTCTCAACCGCCTTAAACATGTATTGAGATCATAGACAATGAACACCATTGGAAAATTCGTAAACTTAAGGAATCAGCACATATGCTAGGCCACAAACATTTTCTGAGTCGATCAAGCATAGAAATGAATACAATATGGGAACCAGTAATAAGGAATGCCAGAGAAAATCGATAATGACAATAAAAATTGTAATATGAGCTCTGGTAAAAAAACATACAATGATAACAGCAAAAAATTGCAATATGAGCACTGGTAAAAATATTGTTGCTGAAGACCTTAGGTTAATAATACCCAGAAATTTATACACAGATGTCCTCAAGGCAGAGTGGATAAAGGCGTTAGTTAGATCCAGTGACAGGACCCAAAGAGTGTGAGTTCAATACCCGGTAAAGGCACTAGAGAACTCGGACAGGCGAATTAACAGGAGATAACTGATATCCATTAGACATGACACGTGATACTAGAACAGTCTGAGAGTAACGTTGTAATAAATATGGTGACAAAGATGTATAAAGGAGGAGGTTTATATATCATGAAGGGGCAGCTGAAGTAGCTGGGACTCATAATGAGGAAGGAGGGCCTGGAGAATCTGATACTCATGGGTCGAATAGAGGGAAAGAGATAAAAGGAAAACAACATGACATAACTAGCAGCCTTAAGCAAGTGGATGACAGAGCGTAGTCTGGGAAAGGTGGCATAAGGAAATAACTTATTGAGAGCAGCAAGAGATAGAGGGAAGTGGGGAGCCCTAATCGCCTACATCCTAAAAAATGGCACATAGAAAGAAGTTAAAGAGTTCCATCCTCACTTTTAAACGTCTGCCAGAGTTACGCTTCGTAAATTGTTATAAAGTAAAATTAAGAGTCGCGTTTTTTTTTAAAACCAATCTTTAAAATTAAAGTAGAAATAATTATATTGAAATTTTTAAAAGGTCAAGCCTGTTTATTTATGTACATTTTTGCACACGGAATTTCTCTCCCTTCTTATCAAAACACGACGGATCGACACATTCTCTGATGGCTACGATAATTAACGCTTCATTTACAAGGAAGATAATTAAATGCATTTTGCAGAAACAGAGTAGAGATACTACAAAAGATCATCCATTTAATCAACGAGGAATCCGTTATCGAAGCCATGACTGCTGCCAAAATGTCGGATGAGAATTTAAATGGCGCCTCAAGTCGCATCTGCATTTCAGAGTGAATGCTAATTTTTCATGTAATTAAATTCAACATTTCTAACATGATGTTTAACGCGTAATAAAACATTAGGTTATACTAAAGCGTGTATCGAGTCAGAAATGAAAAGCTGATTTGGCGCAAAATTCAGGAAAAGTTAGCTGGAATTTCTGGGTCGCATAATGAGGAAGCAATGCTTCGGAAATTTGATACTCAAAAGACAGATTGACGGTAAACGAGAAGAGGAAAAACATGACGTCTGGGATTAGAACAATTTATTCCCCGTGGACTAAAGTGTTCGATCGAGATTTCAACAAATATCCGTCAACAATGCCTCAGTGTACAACGGCCAAAATGTCGTGAATATGGCAATAAAGATCAAGAAAACAGTCCGAATAGTGTAAATAATTACAATACCTAATCTCAGAAGTATAGGCAGACAATAATAATAATAATAATAATAATAATAATAATAATAATGATAATAATAATAATAATGTCGATATCCTTATTGATATGGCAATTCTTGCAGGCTGCAATGTATCTTTGAAGATCTTCAAAAAGCTACAAAAATACAAGGACTTTGAAATCGAAATCTCAAAAATGTGGCACATGGGAATATCAAAAATCCCTGTAGTATTTGGGACACTCGGATTGGTTGAAAAAGATTCCAATAAACTCATTGAAGGGTAACCTGGTAGCCCATGCCTTAAAGAAATACAAAAAATGTTCACATGAGTACATCCCACATCTTACAAAGGGTTTTATCTGTGTAATATATGTGCGATATTTTGATCACAGGTCTCTGGTTGGGACTCGAAAAGAAATGATTATACACCAGAAATCAAATGAAATAATAATAATAATAATAATAATAATAATAATAATAATAATAATGTAGACCGTAAATATTTTAATCATATATAAAAACAATTGTGTGATTTAAAAAATAAATACTCAATGGAAAGCGTCATGATGCTGTTTGTGACCTCAGGTCTCTTGTTGGGACTCGACACCAGAAATCAAAGGAAATAATAATAATAATAATAATAATAATAATAATAATAATAATAATAATAATAATGAAGAAAATTATTTGCTACGTCAGCATTTTTCCAGGCCTCCCATTCCGAAGACTTGCAATTTCTCCTCTGCTTGCTTCCTCTTTAATTTTCAACAGGCGATATTTGGAGGAATAAAAAAAAAAAACTTATTTACACAATTCTCGTGGAGAAAAAGAAACTTATCAACAACATAAAAAAAACACAGTTAAAAAAGGTATAGAAAAAAAAACGACCACATTTCAAACGCTTTACACGTTCGATAACTGGAAGTGCATCAATTTAGAGTTTGAGAAAAAAAAAATAGAAGAGTCTGTTGATTGTAATTGCTGTTAGGGGAAGAAGTTCTGGCGTTAAAAGCATGCTGGGATGGTGAGCCTGGGCAATGGAAGCTGATAAACAGTAAAAGAAATTAAAACCAAAATCACAAGAAAATGGTAAGGAATTGATTGAGAATTAAAATGTTATCGCTTTAAGCGTCTTGATATTAATTAAGCTATTTTCCCTATTCATGGCAGGTTCATAAAATACAAGAACAATATGTCGATAAAAATTCTTTCTTCATCTTCTTCTTCTTCTTCTTCTTCTTCTTCTTCTTCTTCTTCTTCTTCTTCTTCTTCTTCTTCTCACTACTACTACTATTATTATTATTATTATATAGTAAGCGTCAAAAATCTTTAAATACTTCATATATGAATCTATGTATTAACTCGTCTCTCTGACGAGGATCATTGTTTTGGCTTCAGGGAAGGTCACTCTCTAAAATAAATATTACATCTGTACGCTGATTGTTACAAAAATGCTTGCCCAATAGAAGACCCAAGAGCCATTCTAGCTAGAATTTACTAAATTGGTTTCTTTTTTGGCCGTAAGAGGAGGAAGTAAATGCAGAACCTCTTCAGGATATATAGGACAGATAAAACATATTAAAGTGAACGAGATTTAAATGTTTCAGGAGCTTGTTCCATTTGTGCAGTAGTCCTCAGAAAAAAAAGAAATAGTGTCGACCATCATTCTTAGCAAAAGAATATGGAAGGAATGAGGATAAATCGAACCTGTGTATGTGTCGTGTTTGTTCCTAGCTGTAAAGGTATGAAATGGTGAAACTAACGAATGTAGCTTGTTTGAATATTTTTGATGGATGGAATATTAGAGCAGCAGCAAGATTGTGATTTTTCGAATGCGGAAAAGACATTTTATGTGGATAATTCATAATCAGCAGCAAACCTGTATAAACAATTATGAACTCTATCAAGACCAGGAAGTGAAGATTGGTTTCGTGCTAGGCGCAATCGTCAGGCGGCCAGACAATTCTGCCTAGCATGAAACAGTCTTTTGCCTCTGAGTGTTGACTTCAATGTTCACTTTTATACTTATATTTACATACGCTCTAACTCTGATATTCAGCAATTTATCCCATAAATACAGCACACCTTAAAGCTATATATATATATATATATATATATATATATATATATATATATATATATATTAGACATTTTGATCACTTTTACCGTGTCTTTTAAAAGAATACTCATACATCAATCTATAGACGAAAAATAAATAAATAAACTGTTCTACATAGACTAATGTTAAAGAGAACTGGAAAAAATAACCGTTGCTCAATCTTCTCTGGGGAACTCAGGTTCATATCGTGCCAAAGAGCGCAAATTCTTCTTTAATAATATTTCTCGAACATTCAGAAGAAAATAAATAAATACACTGTTTAATAAATAAAAACAAAATTGCCCATTTGTAAATACAGTATCTACTAAAAATAACGTTTAACGTGATTATATATATATATATATATATATATATATATATATATATATATATATATATATGTGTGTGTGTGTGTGTTATGTGAAAATATTAAAAATAGGAAAAGAACTTTTTAGGTAAATAATCCTAAGTTCTTTAGTATTTTTTTTATTATTTTAAAAAATAGTGCTCGATACAAAAGTAGAGCATAAATATAACTATTTATTTAAGAATATGATTCCAACACGCTACATAAGAGTTCTCATGTTTCAAAATAAGAGCCGAAAACTTCAATATAAGTATTTGAATTAAATTGAATTAAAGTAAGCTCTGTTCCATCTTCAAGCGAAATTTTTTTATGGAATAATTTATTTCTGAAATTTACGTGTTTTTAATAGCATATTCATTATTGAAATCAAAATTTCCATATATAAATCTTGATAGAGCGATTGTTTAAATAGAAAGGGTGTAGGGTGTTAATAATTTGTATCATATATAGAAGATATAAAAATACAGAATGAGTTCAATACATGACAAAGAGACAATGGTGAACAGAAACTTGAGTTAAAGGGAGATAATTGAGACATCAGGAAGAGGCATGCCACTTGAAATCAGAATAATCTACCCCGATGAATTTATTTGTATTTGCGATGGAAATAATCTTTAAAAAATGTCATAAAGTTTAATGTACCTAAGTTTTAATGTATAAAATAAAATAACAATTTGAATTCATTGCATTACTTTAAATCAGTTGGTGAATGTTTATTGTGAACTGAAAAATCGTATCACCCTTTGTATTGCTAATGATGGAGGACATGCGGAAACTTAAATAAAAATTCAATAAAACCTTAACAATTATAGATTTACTTCAAACTAATCCTTTTTACAAATCATTTCTATCGCAAATACAAATAAAGTTATGTACACTAAGTCTCTGCAGATATATGCACGGAAGAATTCTAGATATATAAACGTGAAATGCAGAGTCTGAGAAGAAATATTGTCTGGTATGACACAGGAACCAAACTTTTTAGTAGTAGATGTAGACATTGATTCAATATAATCTTCATGTCAGCAGAAAACCTGGGCCGAATAAGTCGCATTTATTTGCTCTCTGGATGTTAGCACCAGCTGCCAGTATCGCTCTTTCACTCTTGTGCAAATTAATTAAAACAGCCGCTTTAGCATCCTTTCTTTCCCTATACGGTCTGTTTTAGACCCACTGGAGTGACGGTGTAATCGATTTCTATTTTTCCTCAGATTAGGTCATTTGCAGTGGTGTGCATTAATATGAATCTATTTTCGGGATGTATGATGAAATTTCTTTGTCTTTCAAAAATACTGAGTTATCCATGATTGTATCAGAGCTTCATCACACCCAGAAACTATTGTCTCGACTGTCGATTAGTTGTCATAAGACCATTGCCTGCTATGTCTCCAAGAAAGCATACGAAAATTGTAACGTTGTACGAACACACTGGCAAGTCTTACGAGTGAGCAAATCAAAGTACTGTGGATTGGTTTGGAAACTCTCCTGATTTAATTCCAATCGAGAATTTATGGTCAATCTGCAAGGAACATAGACATACGAAGTACTAACATGTGTACTGGCTCATGTTTCATTGGAAATATACGAAAAGAAAGTAAATTATTCGTTTTGATTGAATTAATTTGCACTACGGTGTATTTGCATGTTTCCATTTTTATAATCACTATAATAGTTTTTTTAATATTATTATTATTATTTTTATTTTTTTTATTTCTGGCCTTTACATTTTTTTTTCCGGGTCCCGCCCATTACCTAAGGTTAAAATGGCGTCCGTAAACACTTTCCACTGACAAAAAAAAAATTAAATTACATGGATAAAGCCCTTCGTAAGGTAATTGCTGTACTTGTCAGAATAATTTTTTTGTATCTCATTGAGGCATGGATTTCCATGAATCCTTCATTACTTAAGCAATCTTTTTTAACCAGTCCTATTCTAAACTTCAACAGGGATTGTTGATGTTCCCAATATGCCAAATTTTCGAGATTTCTATTTCAAGGTCCTTGTATTTTGACAAATTTATTATTATTATTATTATTATTATTATTATTATTATTTCTGTTATGGACACACTACCTACCAAGTCTGCGGAAAGACCTAAGGCAGGTCGTGGTGTGTTGTTATGGCCACATTTCATGTTAATTTTTTTTTTTTTTTTTTTTTTTTTTATCTCCGATGAAGTTGCTAGCGTTACATAGACAAAGTTCTCCTTAGTGTGTGTGCTGTACTTAATAAGACAATTTTCTGCGTGTCTCCCAAGCTGGGGTTTCCAGGGATTCTTTCAATGTGTTGTTTTGTTCCATTTTTTATAATTCCAAGTGCACCTATTACCACTGGTATTATTCTTGTTTTCAATTTCCACATTTTTTCTATTTCAATTTCCAGGTCTTTGTATTTTGATAGTTTTTCAAATTCCTTGGTTGCTATGTTACAATCCGCTGGACAAGCCATATCAATTAGTAGGCAAGTTTTTTCTTTCTGGTTTTTGACAATAATGTCCGGCCTATTTGCTTCAATTTTTCTGTCTGTGTGGATGGTATAATCCCATAGAATGGTGACATCTTCTATTTCTGTAACCGGCGCTGGCCGATGTTCATACCAGTGTTTGCTTACACATTTTCCAAAGTGTTTGCACATTGTCCAGTGTAAGTATTGCCCCACTCTATCGTGACGATTTTTATATTCATTTGGGGCAAGTATAGAACATCCTGAGATTAGATGGTCTATTGTTTCTTGGTATTTGTCACAGAACCTGCATTTTGGATCCACATTATTATGTATGATATTTGCCTGAAAATTCCTAGTGAAAAAAGACTCTGGTCTTGCGCTGCAAGAATAAAGCCTTCAGTTTCAGACTTTAATCCAGATGCTCGTAACCATCGATGAGTATTAACTTTATCAACATTGGGTTTATTTGCACGTTCTGGATATTGGCCATGCAGAGGTTTGTCTTGCCAGCGTTGTTTCATCTGTTCAAGGGCTTTATCCTTGGCTTTCTTTTTTCATATCTTTTGCTGCAATAGTTGGTTCTTGGCTTCTGTTTTGATTTACTACAGAATCTACTAAATGTAAATGTTGTTTGTATTTACTGCCTTCTTTTATTATTGAATATTTTTTCTTTCTGTTTTCATGTTGTTTCACTAATTTTATCATCCAGTCATTTGTTGTTTCCATGTAAGTTAGTAAACCAATAGTTGTTGTCTTGTATGACAATTCTAGCTGAATAAGACCTCTTCCACCTTCTTTACGGGGTATGTATAGACGGTCTACATCAGCCTTTGGATGATGCATCTTATACTTAGAAAGAAGCTTTCTTGTTTTAGAATCCATTTGTCTGATGTCATTTAGAGTCCAGTTCAAGATGTTGAAACTATATTGGACCACTGGGATGGCAAGGTTATTAATGGCCATAATTCTGTTCTGAGAATTCAATTCAGTTTTTAATACCAGTCGTACCCTTCTATAGTACTCTTTACGCACTATTTCTTTCATTTTCTTATGGTGAATTCCTTCACTCTCATTTACACCTAGGTACTTATAAGCTTCTCCTTGTTCTAAATCTTTTATTGTTACAGCAGGGTCTAAACTAATAGAGGAAGTTTGTTGTAGCGATCCTCGTAAAACTGTAGCTTTAGCACATTTATCCAAATTGAATTTCATTCCAATGTCTTCACTGAAGCATTTTACAGTTTGCAGAAGACCTTCCAGCTCATTGTCATTCCTAGCATACAATTTTAAGTCATCCATGTAAAATAGATGGTTTATTTTTCTTTTTGAGCTATTTTGTAACCGCATTCTGTCTTGTTAAGTTGGCTGGTTAATGCTATAAGTGATATGCAAAATAATAAAGGAGACAAAGAGTCACCTTGAAATATTCCTCTATTGATGTTTATTTCGCCAGACTTATAGGTTCCATTTTTTATGATTGAGGTAAAGTGTAGTTTTCCATATCGACATACATTGTTTGATGAAATTGATGATAACGGGTGATACCTTGTACATACTTAAAGACTTTAAGATCCAGGAATGTGGTACACTATCGAATGCTTTACGATAATCTATCCAGGCAATACTAAGATTTTTTTTTTCCACGGAAGCAGTTTTCCAGGATCATCCTATTAATAAGTAATTGGTCTTTACATCCGTAGCAGCCTCGTTTGCACCCTTTTTGTTCAAGTGGTAGTATGTCATTTCTTTCCAAGAAGAAATATGTCTGTTTTGTTAAAATAGATGTTAACAGTTTGTATGTTGTTGGAAGACATGTAATTGGTCTATAGTTTTTTGGAATATTTGTGTCACTATTTTTGGGTAGAAGAAAGGTAACTCCTTTGGTCATCCATGCAGGAATTTTAGTTGGATCGGTAACCATTTCTTGAAGTTCTTTGGCGAGTTTTTTGTGTGCTGTATTTAAATAATATAGCCAGAAGTTAGGAATTTTATCTATTCCTGGAGATTTCAGTTGTGTGCTTTTTTCAGTGCACATTTAACATCTTCTTCTGTGATTCCCGCCCATGTCTGTTCTGGTTTATTTTCATTCGTTCTAACTCTTGCGCAATCCAATCTGCCTCTTCGTTGTGTTCTTTAGGGCAAGCCCATATTTTTCCCCAGAACTGTATAACTTCTTCCATTTTAGGGGGACTGTCACTTCAATTCTTTGTTTACCTATTTCCCTGTAAAATTTCTTTTGCATCGGTTTGAAAGATCTTGTTCTGTCTATAGAATCTTGATCTTTTCTCGTAGCGTCTTATTCTTTGAGCCTTCAGTTGTATTGTTTGCTTTATTTTTTCTTTAGTTGATAGGACTTCATTTTCATTCCTGATATTGTATTTTCTTTTTGACTCTTCTGCCTTTTCTAGTTCTTACATTTACTCCTCTTGCTAGTTCATCGAGTACTGATAATTCACTTCTAAGGTGTTCAATTTCTTTTTTTATTTTTCTTTTCCAAGGTGGATCTTCATGTCTGTGAGACTGCCTTTTTTTTTTTTTGATGTTCAGTTTATTTGTTGCTGCTATTGCTGATGCATATATTGCTTCATTGAGATTTATATGAGTGTCTTCTTCATCCAGAATCAATTTGAGTGCTGCATTATAGAGCTTAATAGTTTTGAGGTTATGCTTTGTTGGTTGTAATTTTTATGTTGTTCTCGTTCCTCCATTGCAATATTCTGTATCTGACTTATATGGCTCATGATTTCATCCTTGGCTTCTTGTATATTAATCTTGTTTTCTCTGTTGAAATAATTCTGTTCGATGAATTTTGAACTCGTTTTATTACTGTCTTGAGTTAAGATCATACCTTTCCAACATTTCTAAATTTTCAGCATTATCTTCAGAAATTTGTTTTAAACGATTTTTTCATTATTTTAGGCAGCAAATTAATTATTATTATTATTATTATTATTATTTTCGATTTCTGCTATGGACACACACCTACTAAGTCTATCTTCCTAAGGCAGGTCGTGGTGTGTTGTTTGGCCATATTTTCATATTAATTTTTTTTTTTTTTTTTTTTTTTTCCGATGAAGTTGCTAGCGTTACATAGACAAAGTTCTCCTTAGTGTGTGTGCTGTACCTAAGACAATTTTCTGTATGTCTCTTAAATTTATTTCATGGATTCTTTTAATGTGTTGTTTTGTTCCATTTTTTATAATTCCAAGTGCACCTATTACCACTGGTATTATTCTTGTTTTCAATTTATTTTTTCTATTTCAATTTCCAGGTCTTTGTATTTTGATAGTTTTTCAAATTCCTTGGTTGCTATTTATTACAATCCGCTGGACAAGCCATATCAATTAGTAGGCATTTTTTCTTTCTGGTTTTTTTAAATAATGTCCGGCCTATTTGCTTCAATTTTTCTGTCTGTGTGGATGGTATAATCCCATAGAATGGTGACATCTTCTCCTGTAACCGGCGCTTTATGTTCATTTTTTAGTGTTTGTTAAATTTTCCATTATTATTATTATTGATTATTATTATTATTATTATTATTATTATTTTATTTATTATTTTTCCTGAACTATTTGTCAATAGAACAATTCAAACTATGGTCCTTAGGCCCTTTAGAATTTGTTGTTTTATTAAAATGATAGTTACCAGATCATAGTATAAAAGGATGTTCTAAACACATGGTCATTATGTTGATGTTACCAACCTGATGTTAAAATTATTAAAAAATTGTCCATTCCTTTCCTCACGTGGCCCTGAGCTCTAATTACTATTGGTACAAACTAAGTCTCCATTCTCCACAACCTGTTAATCTCGATCTCCAGGCCCTTATATTTGGACAATTTCTCGATAATTTTTATGGCGGTATTTCTCACAGATGGTACTGCTATGTCAATAAGCATACACTTCCTGAATTTTTTGACTTTTATGAAAAATATCAGGTATTATTATTATTAATATTATTATTATTACAACGTTTCGACCGTTGTACGCTCCGGTCTTCTTCAGGTTGTTGGAATATCGAACTGAACCCTTTATTTCGATCACAGGGGTAGAATGTTCTAGTTCTACGTGACATGTTTAATGGATGTCAATTATCTTCTGTTAATTCCCCTCTCCAAGTTCACCACCATAACCAGGTATTGAACTCACACTCTTTGGGTCTTGTCACTGGATCTAACTAACGCCTTTATCCACTGTGCCATCTGTCAGTGAGCGAAATAAAGGGTTCAGTTCGACTTTCTAACCACCTGAAGAAGGTTGGAGTGTACAATGGCCGAAACGTTGTAATAAATATGGCGACAAAGATGAGGACAGTAGTCCAAATAATGTAAATAGAAACGACACTATTTCCTGGGTTTTTAAAAGTGGCAACAACTAAAATGGATAGCAGATGTGACTCGAAAAGAAAATAAAGAATTAATCAAAATGTTGACCTTCCACATTACTTCAAACAAAAGGAAACTCTCCATCAATACTGGAAAGAGCGATAACCGGGAATGGATTTGGCTAAATGTTTCAATATAAATATTTCATAATATTCATCAGGCAGGTGAACTGGCTACTTCGTTAATATACAACGATTTTTTCCATTTCATGAAACAGCTAATATAACCATTACTTCTGTTGACATTTACTCTTTTTTATCATTTCATCCCAAGGTATAGAATGAAGCTACTAATGCGCAATGGTTACTTATTGTTAAAGAAGATGATAAAACTACTATTAAAGTGAGAGGACAATAAAAGAACAAGAATTAAGAAGAAAGAAGAAAAGGATTGAAATTTTGGTAGAACAAATTTGACTGGGAAGCAAGAAGCCTGAAAAATGTTCCACAACCGGTAACTGTGAGCGAAGAAATCGGTAGTATAGAATTTACGTTAATATTTATCCATTTCAACTGTAAAATTATGAGACCTTGCCGCCGCTCTAGTACTGTAGTTAAATTCATAAAGTCTATTTACAATAGCCGAAATTTCCTCAAAACAAATCCCATCATTGTATTTATAGAAAAGATTCAAGTATGCTTCGTTATGACGGTGGGTAAAGGCTGAAGCAGAGACGCCAAATCAGTTTGTAGTTTTTTGTCGCAAAAATGTTTGAATCCTTTCGTCTGTCTGGTTAATATGAACAGATGCACTCGGAGGTTGTATTCAATATTTGAATATCGCACAACAGATTAGACGCCGTTTACTTGCGTTAATTTCAATTTCGAATTGCCAAACGGTGCATTTGCATTTCCATAATCTCTTCGTTTAATTAATTCATATAAAATGCAAAATAATTTAGTCAAAAAACGCCTGAAATTCTTAATTAAAATTAAAATGAATTAAAATATGGATACCATTTTCTAAGAAAGAGTGGTATAAAGTTCTTGGGTCGACCAAAAAGCTATTCCCTTCCAAATAATAACTGCTTTTTTGTCAGAACATTTCACCCCTCTCAAGTCTCCAAATGCACCCCAAGAATAAGCTTAGAATGAGGTTGTTTTAAGGCTCTAAGAAGTGAAGATTATGAGTGTGTTCCTATGGTTATCCGTATGAGGTGGGGCGAGGTGGTTTTATCTTGTCTCGTTTGAACAATAACTGTGCAGTGCTAAAAAAAAAAACAAGACCTTATTAATACATATGGGTAATGGAACAAGAACAGTCTATCCCTGTAGATTAAATAAAGGGTGTACTTTAAAATTTCCTACAGATTGATGTAGTAACCTAGGGATTGTTACTGAATACAATAATCACGCGAAGGTTGATAATGAACGATAATACTTAGGACAAGAACAACATATATAAGATTATATAGCGCGTAGAAGAAGTAGTCAACTGCTAGAAAGAAGTCAAGTGAATTCCACAATGACTCTTCAACTACAGACAAACATACAGTGTTTACCGACATACACATTATCATCCATAGGTATGTCACAACAATTAACCAGACCGATACACACCTGGTGGAGGCCGGATGAAACAACGACCGAAACTTTGCGATAATAACAACAAAGATAACAAAATAAAAAACGTTTGAATATAAATAATGTAAAGAAATCTAGATTGTAATAAAGCTGAACAATCGGAAAGCCACTCAAAAAACTTGCAGCTTTTTAAATGTACAAAATATCTCCAAACTATATAAATTATTAAAGGCGTTGTAACAAAGCCATTCTTGATCCAACCTATGGTGCCATAAAAGAAATAATGTAAATAATGCGAAAATTTTACAGAATTATAATCGAAGACGAGGCGTTAAAAGAAAAATGGTGAAACGATAAATATGACAAGTAACATAATGTTAACAACTCAGCGCATTTAGCAAATTGACCAAAACGAACAAAAAAGATTAGAAAAAGCATGAATGAGTAGGAAAACTATTCCACCGAGAACTGTGCAAAGAAACAATATTGTTTTCCACAACGATCAATATACTACTAAAGATCAGAATAAAACGAACTATTTTTGTTTCTACACAACTTCCGGTCTACTACAAGTTCTTTCCGTTATGCAACAAGCTCTTTTCAATAGAATTTTGATTAGAAACTTAGTCATGCGTTTAATCGAGCTGATCGTCCACTGGTTCACACATTCATTTGAACTGAGCGCTTTTGGGATGTTGATGTCCAAGACGCTAGAGCAGAAACTGTGAAGGTTCAACTATACATCTATATTGACGTATTTTCTGGTATTTCAGAATTTCGTCAAGGATCAACAGGATTTGGTAACTCTCTTGAGTTCAGTAGGGCTGCAGGCTTACAATCTCGAAACATCAATATTGAGCGTGAGAAATCGCCACTTTGTCAAGCAATATTACCAATATATTATGTTGCTAAGTATTCTAATTCCCAGGGTCTCCATAAATCCAACTATCTCCCCTTTGTGATCAAGAGTCTTTATTTCTGAATCATGCTCAGCTTTGCAATGACCATAAAACCGCTCCAGCAATAAGCTCACACGACTGCTGGCCCCAAACTGCTTAATGCTTTTCGCGTGGCTAGTTTTTATGTTGGGAGCTTTTAGCATGATCTCTAAATAACAATATTCAAAGATGGACGAAAAAGAATACAAATCCATATGCTGTGTGCGAAGAAGCCCTTTCAGCTTTAGTTATTACAGTATTTCTTATGTTTTGTATATTAGAATATTTTTCAGTTACCCTTAATTTGTAATGTGTATAAGAATATATTCCTTTTTAACGAGGCTTGTTCCATCAGTTCGTAGGCAATCATGGCTCTCCACAATTTTCTGTACATTTCCAGTTGTTAATAAATTTTGTAACTTCTACTAAACCTTGTTCCGCCATCCATTTACACAAGTTCAGCAACTATTTTATGCTTTGATTTCCCCTCTTGCCTTCATTCTGTCCTATAAGTATCAAATTTTCCACGCCCACCTTCGTCATTATGTGCTCTAGAAATTCCAACTGTCTCTTTCTTATGGTGTGTATAAGTCTACATTTTCTCTAGAAATTTATCGTTACTCACCTATTCGGTTCATAGTAACCTCAGCTTCTGTCTGTAGAGCCACGTTTATGTTTCTTCCAGTCTCTTCTTAATCTTCGTGAAAATTGACCAGCATTCATTGCCATATAAGAGAACAGATACCGCGTAACAGTTCAATGTACTTTTCTTTATTTCTAACGGTGTCTTTTTTTTTCTTTTGTTTCTTAATACATTTGTAATGTATCTTTTTATTTATGAAAATGCTCCTTCGAATTCCAGTGTCACACTTTTGGTCCTGTGTTAAAATATCGCCTAAATATTAAACTTTCTGTACTTGATTGATTTTGGTATCTTTGTAAGTTTCATTTTGGCCTCGTCCTTTTGATCAGCAGTGTTATTTCTCGGTGACATGACAAGATATGCGGGTGATATTGTTCTAATGGAAGAATCAGAAGGAAAGCTTCCAAACTACCTAGATATGATAATAAAGGGAAGAGAGAAGAAATGACAAATGTTACCTGTAAGAAAACATAAAGTATGACTGATGCTGAAAAACATATGAGGCTTCGAATCAAGCAGTTACACAAATTGAAATATAGGGTACGATGGATAAATTACTGTTTAAATGAGACAAAAATGAAAATAACACTGACTCATTTTCAGAGATATACACGGTGCGAGGGATAAATTGCCGTGTTAATTACGCAAAAATGAAAACAACACTGACATCTCATTTTAACAGATTTACAGTGTGCGATGGATAAATTGTCGTCTAAACGATGCAGAAATAAATAAATCAGTTTAACAGATATGCAGGGTGCGATTGATAAATTGTCGTCTAAATGACGCAAAATTGAAAATAACACTGACATCTCATTTTAATTGATATACAGGGTGCGAGGGATAAATTGTCGTCTAAATGCCGCAAAAATGAAAATACACTGATATTCCATTTTGAGAGATATACAGGGTGCGATGGATAAATTGTCGTCGAAATTACGCAAAAGTGAAAATAACACTCATTTTAACAGAAATATTTACCAAACTTACACAAAAATATCTTAGAATACTAAAGAGTATATTTATTCAATAAAATCATCATTGGGTTCAACCACAGCCATGACTTGTTTCTCCTACTTGTGTAACATGGGCAGAGTCCTATTGCCAGACATATGGTTTACCAACAGCCAGTCTCTTGACCCAGGCCAGCGCTACCTACTCAAGGCACTTTGTACAGGCTTCCGTGTTAAGATGAATGGAGACATAAATTTATCATCACGCTTTAATCACCATTAGACTCATCCAACTCCTTCCGAATACTCTGCACTGTCTTCAGATTGGCACCCTAACATTCTAAAATATTGGTATTAACGCTTCCGGCGCGAATGCCAAGCAATTACACAGCATGCCTTTTCCAAATTTCTGGCGCTGTGATTTGCGTCACGGTGATCATTTTCTCACGGACGTTGCCCAACTTCCCCTACTATACTGAACAAACAAACAACACGCATGCGCAAAATTAAAAATATAAAATGGTGACACTTTACCCATTGCACTCTGTCTGCGAGTAATGTAGAAACAACCGAAATAAAATCTGACACAGAAAATAAAAATATTTCGTTAATAATAATTTATGTTATTCCAAATGGTAGTGACTTGAAGTAACAGAAATGAGGTTCTACAGAAGGATGCTGAGCATATCGTGAACCGAACATATGAGCAACGACGAAGCTTTAGAAAAAGTGGAAAAAAAATGAACAGTTATAGTTAACATCAGAAAGATACATTTGCAATTGCTAGGGCGATAACGAGGAAAGATGCCATGACCAATTTTATACTGAAGGTCAGAGGGACAGGAAAATTAAACGGAAAATAACAGTTACTTAGTGAGCTTGAGTAAATAAAGATAACAAAAAAAAATCCATTAATATCTGCAATAGACAGGAAATTGAGACTCTGATGAGTCGTATAAATATAACACTATCCATGTTTTCCGCTATCACTTCTAAAGACGATCCTTACAAAGCAAGTTGACCTAATAGTACCCAAGCAATAATCCTTAAGAATGTTCTCCTGAACTAATCCTGTTAAATCTGCAATAAATATCTTGCTGCATCATGCCTTCCTGATTTTTCGGAAATCCTCTTCCATAGTTCAAGTACCCAGGTGGACCATATGATCCTTCTATCTATCAGCCTATTAGCTTTCTGTGACACTATTTAGCGTAAGCTGAAAATTAAAAGCGAGAAATACTTAAGGCGAGAAGAAGCTATCACGAAAGACATACTGAGCGATGTTATTTTTTTTAACAAAGAAAAGTGGTAAAGATTTTATTTTCATTTGCGAAGGAGAAAAGTATTTTTTTTTCGCAGATAGGAAATTTGTAAGATCTCGGATCTGTCGGAATTAATTTATGCTATGATGCGGCGAATAAAAGATAGCAATCTGCCCATAACATTAATGAAAATTTCAAATTGATCAAGTGGACTACAAAAGGAAATGCTGGAAGATAATCGTAACCAGGTCGAAGATGCGACCGAGATCAGCTGAGACCACCCCCAAAGAAAAAGGAAGGGAAAAGAGAAAAAGGGAAAGAATAAACCATTAACTAACTTTCGGAGATATCATTTGTTTTTGGAGAGAGACATCTATTTTATATCCAGACCTGGACATGATAAAAGTTTGTTACCTGCAGACTGACAGATCGATGGCGACTGGGTGCGAAGGCAGCCAGTTGACCACCCATTTGACGCTTGGCGAAAATCTCGTTGATAAATTCCAGATGAAATTCGCTTAAGATAGAGATTAAGGACCATACTACGAGTCGTAGAGGTCTGGTCGAGGAAAAGAAAGAAAAGAAAAAAGGAAGATATTTTTTTTTCCTTTGAGCGATAATTTTAAACCGAGGCCAGACTAGCCACACCCACGCTGCCGAGCGTTCATTGGCTGAATGGTGGCATGAGCAATGGGCGAACGTAAACATATGAGAAAGAAGGGAAACTTGTTGACGCCTCTGAGGGGATTGGTGTGAGATACCACTATGAGAAAGAAGGGAAATCTGTTGACGCCCACTGAGGGGACTGGTGTGAGATACCAATATGAGAAAGGTAGAATTTGGGAGGACGTTTCCCTTAAGAACCCCTCTAAAGCAGAAAGTGATGGACTTCCAAAAATGGAAAGTGATAAATTTTCCTGTCCGAAAACAAAGAAAATCCTTATTGTGGATTTAGAATTATCGAGGAACCCAAATCAGGACAGGACCACACCCGGTTTTGGTCGACGTCCATATAAACGGAGTAGACAGTGGCAGTTGGGCAGAGTTCCGAAGTGTTCCGAGGAGACGCAGACGCAGACAGAGTTGAGCTGTGAGGTCTGAGAACAGCCTCACAGGAAGCTGACTGAAAGATCCCACGGATTCCGACTTAGACTTTTAACAAAAAACAATTTATTTTTGAAGAACGACTTAGACTCACACCACCAAAACAAGTTTTATGAACATCGCCTGAAGATACCAAAAACCAGTTTATTGAAAAATAACTTAAGATATTAAGACTCGCCTAACAAGCACAAAGTGTCACGAATCCATAGAAGCGGTTTGGGAAAAAGACTCAGTCCTGTATTCAGCAACCAGATATAAAAAAAAAATTATTTGTTATTTTTTTAACACATTTGAACTTTTCGAGTTGTTACTTTATTTTCTTTTACATATACTTGTGTGGTGTTACCTTTGCCCAGACCCGGTTTGCATTGCGGCCCGGCGACTGATTGATTTCGTCTACCTAAGATCAAATCACAACGTGGTTAGGTTAGACTAGAAATCACAGCAGTTACTTCGGTAATCAGACGTTGGAGGCGAGCTGGGCACGACAAAGCTGATACCGAATCTAACCAGATTCCCATCCGAATCAGCCAAGGGTTAGAACGTCACATTTGGTGCCGTGACAACAGGATCACGTCACATTTGGCGCCGCGACGAATACCAAGTCACATCGGTCGTCACAGGATAGCACGTGGGCAGAGAGAGGCGCGGGTTGGCGTCACATTTCTTCTTTTTAGGTAAGTATTACAGGCTCTAAGAAACTCGGAATTGTTTGACATCTCACCTCGCAGAACATTGTTACAGATGAGAAATATGGTTTTCGCTTCTTTACTGATGACATAACTATTTAATACTGACTTAATGGTTAATGTAATAGATTAGATGAAAAATACCCTGTTAATTTTAACATCATCAGAATTAAACGGCTCGCTTTTAATCGTGATAGAGAATTTATTTTGTCTTCAATCAGCATGGCTAATGATATCATCTAGGAGAATACCTCATTGCGTCTTTCGTGTATGAACTTTTTCACAGACATGAATTGGAAAGGTTATCACTTAAGTTTTCTGCTAGGAAGGTTTTAGGCTAGAGATTTTTCTTGTCAGAATCTATTTTACACATTTATACGTCTACCGTTCTTCCTCCTATTGAACATTCCTGACACATCTGATATTGTTTCTTCGGCTATCTATTTAGAGATTCTGGATAAAATGAAAAGGAGTAAATGGGACAAAGAAAGAAGCGACTAACCGATGTAGGTTAAAAACTTACCTTTGTGGTTCATCGAACTGATCGCCCCCCCTTAGCTCACATTCATTTTCAACAAGCTTCTTTGATGTGGGGGTGCTGAAAATGCTACAACAGATTCTTCACAGATCCTAAATTCTATCATGCCTTCTGATTATAGAAATCGCCCGTAGTCGGGATTATCGAGTTGTATTAACTCGATGATCCTGACTACCCAAAAAGACTGAAAAATGATAAATATGAAAAATGATCTACAAGTAATAGGAAGTTGTTGAGAGCCATGATTGTCCAGTTCCTGAAAGCACATGGCACATAGAAGAGTATATATTATTATGAGTATGAAATAATTTTCTCAGAAACTTCGCGCAACATCTTTCGCTTAGTTAGACCTTGTGCATTTCGAAATAAATCTATCGGCAATGATAGAATTTGCCTCCTTATTCGGTGGCTTGGTTTTTGTTTCCTAGATTTCTTCCTGTTTTTACAGGCTTATCCTATTTCTGTCTGTTAAACTTGATGTTTTTAATTATTTTTTTTACATTTATTCTAAATCTTGTTATTTTATTTCTGAGTATCTTCCATGATTTAGCTAGAATCAATTGTTTCAGAAAACTAATTAGTTTTTCTTGTATTAAAAATTGAAAGCAACACTAATTACTGGAAGGCTAGTTACGTATTCCTCTTCTGTTACTGGCCTTGCCTTACGCAAACACACACACGAACACACAGATAGGCATAAGCACACACACGATACCATAGAAGTAAGACAAGAACCCGATACGTTTCCTCTCCTTCTCCTATTTTAAGGCTTCTTCCTGTGTATCAATTAACGAGATTGCAGTGCGCCGCCTATGCCTTTGGCCACAGTGTTATAAGTATTAAAATTGGAAAATGAAATTTTATTTAAAAATGTAATCGTTATAAGATTGGCAGCAACGACAAAAACAGTATTTTCGTTTTGCAGAATTATAATCTCAGAAGAGGTGTTAAAAACACGGAGCCGAAGAGATAAATAAAACAAGAAATATTATGTTAACAATTTAATCCACGCATATAACAAATTGGCCAAACAGCTAGAACAAGCATGACTGAGAATAAAGACTATTCCACCGAGAACTGTGCAAGCGGCTATACTACGCAAAAATAAGAATGGATCTATTTTGGCACTTTTCCTGCTCTATTTCCACATTGCTACAAGACATTTTCATTAGAATTATAAATTTTTCTATGTCGTTCTAAGAGGTGGTCGTCTAATGAAGCTGACATTTTTTGCACCAAGCTACAACGGATTCTTCACGGATGCAACATCATCTTATGGCTTCTGATCATAGGCATCGAACGTAGTTGGGATCATTGAATCAATGTGAAGGGTTCTTTCCTTAGCTGCAGGGTTAAATAGAGTTTTGAATTTTCATTCTCCTAGACTGATTGCAACCCAAGTCTATAGAACGACAGCTACCCCATTACTTATCCCCAGATAAATCCATATCTTTCTCAGGGCAATTCATAGATTATGTAAACAAATATGCGTGTATTTATTTCTCTTTTGTAAATTAAGAAAGAATTGTTATTCTGTATTCTGAAATTAACCAGTTCGACACGTCACTTAGACAATCCTGGGTAAGACGATAAATACATCCGCGTCCTGAGTAAGACGATAAAGTACATCCGTGTCCAGGGCAAGACGATAAAGTACATCCGCGTCCTGAGCAAGACGATAAAGTATATGCCCTCCTGGGTAAGAAGATAAAGTACATCCGCGTCGTTGGTAAGGCCATAAACTACATCCAACAGCATGGCCTTTGATCAGGAGGTTTTGAGGAGCGTGGAACAACTACTTAATTGTTGGTGTTCCCATGTCGACTTTGACCCATTCTGGGAACATCTTTTATGATCCCAGCTCTTGGCAAATAACACCTCAACTGAAATCAAAACACTATGAAGGTGTAAAATCAGTTTAATGCCAGCAGTACATTTTTGTAAAAAATTATTACCAGGAACGAATTTTTAAAAAAAAACTTACCAGCAACAAAAAGATTGAGGTTGATATGCAGTAAACCAAACTAAACCAAACCCAACATCTCTTAGTGACTGACACAATGTGTATCTAAAACCTGTTCAATGAGCCTTCTTACAACTAATATTGTTCTAAGTGTTCGCCTTTTTCTAAGATATGTTGACATGACTCAATCAATTCACAATGTTTTTTTTTCTCTTTTGAGGTCAATTTATTCATATCATCCGCCCGTAGACAATATTATACATTTAGAATAAAGAAAATAAAGTAGCTGTAATATTTTTTTAAATTTACATAAAATTTGATAAATATAATTCGATTTACAGAATAGAATCTCTTGCGAAAAAATTGTAATTAATCGTAATGAAAAACATATTATGAAGTAATTTGCTCTGCGAAAAAAAATAAAGCGTCTTTGACATTTCCAATCAAAAGGAAAATGTTGAAATTTTGGGGAAACGTATTGAGGGCCTGTACAATTTAAATCGCATATGGCTTATTTTAATGGCAGCAGATAGGTTCACATTTTGCCCGGTTTACATTCTTCCTTGGTTTATCCCTTGTTTCCTGATTAGGATCGTGTTCTCTTTCATTTCAGTAATTCATTGCATCTTAGTGGCATTGTCACCTTGTTTGGAGTGAATTAATTAAAAAGTCAAAACAAGACATCTGGTCTGTTGCTCCTGCTACATATTTAAAAATTTTTGATAAAATCCAAAGAAGAATCTGTAGTGTTTTTTTTTTGTTTTTGTTTTTTTTTTGTCTTGATCTGGCATTTCGGCTTCAGTCAGTTTACCACAGGCATAACATAGATTTCTTGCGTCATTTCTATAAATATTTTAATGGAAAATATTCTGATAAAACTTCCTCCATGGTACTTACAGTTTATGAATTTAAGCTTTGTACCAAATAAGTGGAAAGGTCCCATAATATTACAGTTGAAATAGCTAGATATAACCGTAAGTTCTATGTGACAGTTTTCTTCGGTCGCACTTCTCGGTAGTGGAACTCTTTCCGGATTCTTGTCGGGTCACATTGATCTTCACAACTGTAAATACAATGTCAATCGGTATCTTATGTCTTCTTAACACCTGCTCTTTTATTGTCTTGTCTCGTTAATAATGTCTTTTATCGTATTCTCTCTCACTCAGTAACCACTTGGGTCTTAGTAGCTTTATTATCTTGCTTGGGTGAAACTATTAAAAAAAATTATTGGACAAACAGAGAGAAGCTTTTTTTAAAAGTATTTTATGTAAATATGTTTCATAAAAATCAGAAAGAATGAAGGAAAAAAAATAGAAGGATGATGTGGAGAGCCATTTTCACTGAAATCTTGATGGAATACGACCTTTAAAAGAAGAAGTGAACTTTATTCTATTACATTAAATGGGTGGGCCTTTCCCATACAGATAATGTTCACGGCGATATTGAGCAGTTGTAGGACCGAGCCAATTCCTAGAATCAGTTTTATAATATTTAGCCATTAAGGTATAAATAATTTCGTAGCACCTACCTCACATATGGTTTCGAACACAAAGATACATGAAGATATTCTACACTTGATTGACGCCTCATGCCGAAGCCTGTAACCTGTATCTAGTCAGGAATCCGAATAAATACAGACTAATGATAGTTCCTCGTTTCAGAAATTCAAACCGAACTTAATCAAATATTCTTCAGATTAAATAGACGGTTACAAAAGCATTAAAGCCGTTATGAATTCAAGGGATTTAAACTTTTAAAAAAGATCCTCATGTGCCTATTAGTCTTAATACGTAGAAATGTGGATATTGTTACAAATTAAGCCTTGGTAATCTCTGTAAAGCCTGATTTAGGGTCAGTGAAGAACAACGTGTAAGATGAACACGTGGTAGCGAAGGATTGCCTGTAAAGATATTTCTCCGTTATTTTGTTTCATTTTTAGTATTGTTATTTTTCTGAAAGGCTATCCTTTTTCTTCTTCTTCTTCTTCTTCTTCTTTATCGGAGTCGTTATCTTATTTCTTCTTCATCTTCTCCTCTTTCTTCTTCGTCGTCGTCTTCCTATTATTTCTTCTTCTATTCTTTTTCTTTTTCTGTTCGTTCTTCTTTTTCTTCGTCGTTGTTTTTATTCTTATTTCTTGTTTTTCTTCTCTTTCTTTTTTTCTTCTCTTTCTTTATCGTTTATTCATATTTCTTCATCTTCTTCATCGGTTATTTATATTTCTTGTTCTTTTTCTTCATCGTCATATTATTTCTTCTCTTTCTTATGCTTCTTCATTTTCTTCTTCTTCTTCGTCGTCGTAGTCGTCGTTGTTGATTTATTCTTATTTCTTCATCTCTTCTCTTTTTCTCTTTTTTCATCTTCTTCTTTGTCATCTTCTTTTTCTTTTTTTATCGTCTCATACTTATTCCATCTTCTTCATCGTGTTATTCTCATATCTTCTTCTTTTTCACTATAATTCTACTTCTTCTTCTCTTTCTTCTTCTTCTTCTTTATTATTAATATTATTATTATTATTATTATTACTTCTGCTTCCCAATATATTTGTAATTTTCACTATAATTTCTTCTTCTTCTTTGTTTAATTCATATTTCTTCTTCTTTTCCCACTTGTCACTATCTTTGGTGTTTTCTCTACAATTCTTTGTCTTCGTCTTATTCTCTTTCTATCTCTTCTGCTTCTTCATCTTATTCTCATTTGTTCTTATTGTTCGTCCCAATAGATTTAGTTTTTTTGATAATTCTTCTTCTACATCGTCATCGCCATTATTATTATTATCATTATTATTATTATTATTATTATTTCTAGTTCCCAATATATTTGCATCTTTCACTATAATTTCCTCTACTTCTTCTTCTTCGTCCTCTTCTCACTATCTTAGGGGTTTTCGCTACAATTCTTCTTCTCTTTCTTCTTTTTATTATTATTAATATTATTATTACTTCTTCTACTTCCCAATATATTTGTTATTTTTTACTATAAATTCTTCTTCTTCTTCTTCTTCGTGTTAACTGAAGGTGATGATTCAAGTTAAAGTCTCTGCCTAGTTTTTAGCGCCCCCTTTTTTACTACTGCATACAGCTTCGACAACCATTGCGTTAACTCGTAGGATAAACAGACTTCTATGTTTCTTGGGTGGCAGCCTGTCTAATTGAAGATTATTCTGAATTGAAGATCGTGAAAAATGCAATGGGATAGTATTTTCACCAAGAATAATATAAAATTCACAGACTATAACTAAAAAAATTCTGTTGAAATCCCTGATGCTTCATTTTGCTGATCGATCAATTTGTTTCTTAAGGCTTATCAAACATTTGCGGCTCATTTTTCGGGTATATATTGCATTAAAAACATTGTGAGAATAAAAATGTTTTTTCCGGAATTCCTTATCATTTAATCCATAGCTGGGGAGAGGAGATGGATTCATAATTTTCCCAAAGGTTTTTGCACGTGTGAATGTGATAAAACCGACTGGAGTGTGAACTCAGCTTTTACATTCATGATTTAAGCCATTATTCTCGCGTACACCCTACTAGAAAATCTGTGAATTATATTTCGTGAAGTATATATGATTGATGCCGCGGGAATAATCATCAGTGATGTTTTTAGCAGAGTATCATTAGGGGTTTGGGGACTTACAAAATCATACCCATTCTCCACGGGGACCAAGTGGTAATACCGTACTGGTTATGCCGATAGACTATACCCGAGTTCTGGGTAAGACGATAAACTACATCCAACAGCAAGCCTCTGGTCAGAAGGTTTTGAAGAGCGTGAAACCAACTCTTAATTGCTGGTGTTCCCAGGCTCACCAAGAAACGAGGTGGTAGCACCTGTCAGGGTCGCAGGTATGGCAAATAATTACCCCCCAAGGGGTGAAAACACTGCGAATATATAAAAATAATTTTTAATACCAGCAACACATATCTGGAAAAAAAATTATAACCACCCATATATTTTTTCGGAAAATATTACCCGTAACAAAAATCCTGCCTGTAATCTATGACGTAAAACAATATCTGTCTATATTTCTGAGATGAGGTATTATGTACACTATTTACATTATTCGGACTATTGTCCTCATCTTTGTTGCCGTCAAGGACACATGGCACAGTCCACGTTGTTTAGATCCAGTGACAGGACCCATAGAATATGAGTTCAATATCCGGTTAAGGCAGTGAAGAACTTGGAGAGGGGAATTAACAGGAGATAACTGGTAATTGACATCCATTAAACATGTCACGTGGAACTAGAACAGTCTACCACAGTGAGCTAAATAAAGGGTTCAGTTCGTCATTCCAACCACCTGTAGAAGGCTGGAGCGTACAACGGCCGAAACGTTGTAATAAATATAGCGACAAAGATGAGGATAATAGTCCGAATAATGTAGATAATGTACATAATACCTCATCCCAGAAATATAGAAAGATGTTCAGTTCGACATTCCAAACACCTGAAGAAGGCCGGAGCGTACAACGGCCGAAACGTTGTAATAAATATGGCGACAAAGTGGAGGACAATAGTCCGAATAATATAATCGTGCTGTAAAATAAATCACACCAAACCAAACCAAGTCGTACTGATCGGGTATCGATTTTTGTGCAATACATCAGCTGCAACTCTTCTCACAATTTAAGGCTTCCCGATTCAAAGTAAACTCTGTGGTGTTTATAGTTCAATAACGAAAAACTTCCGGTACACCAGTTTTTTTTAGTCTTCTATAAAAATGAACTCAAAACGGTTTCTATGGAAATTTTTTATTTGAAGAGGTACGTAACGATATTTCAATAAAATAAGGGAAAACATAAACATCGATACAGAATCTAAATCCAAATATCAATTCTCAGTTTGAAACATTAGGGATAACCAGCCGATCTTTACTTTGCCGATTTTTATTTGATGCACATAGACCCACTATCGATATTAGCAACGGCATAGTGCAATGATGTCAAAACTAAAAAAAAAGTCAGTATATTAAATGGCATTCTTGGCAATAACTTCAAGCATCGTGACGTTTAGATGTTAACATATTTCGTCGGTACAAGACAGTGTGTAAAACCCAAAGAGAAAGAAACTATAGGACTTACGAAACATTAAGCAAAGATTAAAGCTGCCTTTTTAAAGACAACTGGCAGATTTGATAATTACGAGTAGAAAAGTTAACCGTGAACGCATGCGCAGTTCATAAAAGTGTAATGAGGATTATATAGTTGGAAAAACGACCTGAGATGCTTACAATTTTTCCACTTGATGCCTTTCAATTTAATGACTGACGCTATTGATGTTACCTGAGGTGTGGATAATATGGGCCTATTTACCAAAGACCGTGAAATAAATAAATCATTCAGTATAAAGATATCCGATTCCGTAAACTTTTGGCAAGAGAAGGGGGACATAATGTACATAGAGTATCATGGAAATGTCAAACGCCACATTAGCGTTACCAGATCTATGTTGTGATATAGATGCCATACATTGTGGCAAAAATCGGTCAGAAAATTATAAATAGTCAACAGTTTAAAATTGCTTTCTCATATCCATGGGGTTATGGCCATATAACTTTAATACACTGGCTTTCATACGATCACCGAAGTTAAGCAATGTCAAGCCTGGTCTGCACGTTGGTCGGTGACCGTTTAAATAATTAGCACTCAAATTATCTAACCTGTTAATGTGTCTTTTGGGAATTTTTTTTTTAATAATTTAAAGAATTTTTCGATAATTTTTGTAATTCCGTTATGTTAAACAGTGTCGTGTAGTATTTGAACTTTATTTCCGTATACTTTTCCATTTTACGGAATTATCATTTTAAAAGATATATTTACCAAAATTAGGCAAACATGAATTTGTTCTTGGCTTATGTTCATATGCCGTTGAAGCACTGGTTCTTGTACGATGACCAAAGTTAAGCAACGTCGAGCCTAGACAGTTCCTATATGGACGACCGTTTGGAAATACCAGAAGTTTGACGTCCGAGAGCCGAGTTCCTATTCCAATTCACTTACGAGCAAATAAGCTTCTAAAAGGTATGAATCCACCTCTTCTACCCCCAACTATGAGTTAAATAGTAAGACTTGTATCAGTAAACCATTATTACCTCCTAAAAATTCTTACGATCTAATTTTTTTCTCGCTTTAATCAAACTGAAAAAATTTAATAAGCCAAATCAATGAATCAAATCAGGCCCAAGATTAAAAATGGCCTCCAGCGAAATAAACCTATAGGTCTTCGCGAGGAACATATTCTTAAACCCTAAGTGATTGTATCATATGGCTGTCTTATTTCTAAATCCCAGTCTATATTCTTTACACCTTACACACACACATACATACATACAGACAGACAGACATATATACCGTTGATCCAGTGGTATAACACTTGCATTGTATCGTAACTGTGCGGGTTAGCTTCTCAATAGTGCATGCGCACTGCTGATGCGTCACAAAATAAGACGAAACGTCTGTCCACTACATTCTGCATCCTGTTGAGGATTCTTTGGGAATCAATGAATTACTATAAATGATTATTCTAAACCACCCAAAATTCTATTACTTGTGGATCCTTGCTAAAACCAGCTAATGCACTGAAGCGCGGGTAAGTGGAACGAAGACGTGGCTCTTGGGGCACAAGCCGTTGGGTTGCGAATATTTAGAGGAGTATCACTACGGAATTTATGAGTAGCGGCGCTATATCGAGTCAAGTCAGTTTATATATGTAATAAAAAATACAAAAATGAATATATATATATATATATATATATATATATATATATATATATATATATATGCACAATATCAGGGATAGAGGGTATGTAAATATAAAAGTGGACAGTGAGGTCAACACTCAGCGACGTCAGCGATTCTCAAACTGAATCTTCAGGCATGAAGATTTCGTTTTAAACACGAAATAAATTGTCGCCGCCAAGTGTTGACTTTTGTGTCCAATTATATATATATATATATATATATATATATATATATATATATATATATATATATATATATATATATATATATATATATATATATATATATATATATATATATATATATATATATAATTAGTAGTAGTAGTAGTAGTAGTAGAAAATAGGTAGAGGAGGATATGTAATTATTACAAGAAAAGACAAATTATCTTACCGGAACAATGCTAGTAAGCCATCACTGATTCGCTACTATTTTCAGTGGAGTTTGAAGAAAATTGCTCAACAGAGATAAACCTGCAGAATAATATAAAATGATATCGAAAAAAACAAATATTTAGAACGTATATGTTGCAGTATTAGATTCCTGACACTCTGATAGTAAATATTTATTTTCCCCGGATCCTGCACTCAGCACCAAATCTTTGTACTTTTGAGCATTTGCATCAGAATTCCGCCAGGCAATATAACAGAAATCTATATCGTACTAGAGTACATATAGGGCCTTGTCAATCTTATCTAGAATCGTAAAGGGCTAGGAATTTCTTAATTGTGTACCATCATTTTGACATAATTTCAAATTTTTTTCTTTCAACACGACTTTTTAAAGCAAAGGCGAATTTTCAAAAACTAGATCCTGTTTTACGCCAAATTACTACTTTAGAAAGTAAATTTGAATACAATTTAACGGAGTCGCTGTGATACTGTTTCTGTTCAAAATAGTCGATAATTAGAAAGGCCGTAGCTAGAGAACGTATCAAAGGAACATATGGCTAGGTAGGGAAAACAAGATGTTTATTAAATACTCATACATAGACCGGAAAGTAAATTAACTACTAAAATCGCAATCTAATGTGGCTACTTGTCATATCATCTAAGTAGGAGCAGTACATTGTCATTGTAGTAAAGAAATATCGACAGTACCGTGAGTCCGGCTCTACAACACTTACCCTATTATTTCATAATCCTGGATCTTACTGAATATGTTTTTTTGAATTGTATTCACCTCCAACCAGCTGTTATATTTTATTTTTTATTTTTCCTAACCATGTTGTTGATACTACTTCGTCTGGTGCTATGGCAGGCACGGGAGTTGAAATGTGTCGCAGAGAAGTTGGAGCGGCAGTGCCGACTGCCTGGGTGATATTTTCCTAACAATCTCTCCGGCGTAGCTGGTTTAGGTGATCTCTTCTGCAGGCCATTTTCAATTTGAACCAAATATATTACTCCGCCAATTTACCGAAATATCACGCCGTTCTTTTTGTTTTCTTTGGTGCCTCGTTTGTATTTTCATAAGGACGTACTAATTTGGGGCGTTTCGAAAGACAGTTTAGGATTGTAGTAAAAACGTTGCTAAAACATCGTTTCTGTCTATACGATTGTAACGAAAAATGTACGCAGGTGTAGGCTTTAAGAAATCTTTATTCAACTGAGAATAAAATGGTTCAAGTTTCGTGTCCATCGTGTTCAGTAAACAGAAATACCTCTCTGAAAGAGAAGGGAAACAAGGAGAAGCGACTCTTGATTATTCATAACGACGTTATAAATATTTTTCCAGTCTTTCGAAATTAAACGATGCTTTGTGAAGAATATTATCATTTTAAGAGGCACCAATTAGTATTTCTAAAATTGCTTTAATTTTCTATTTTGTTTGATTTAATATTTTATCAATATACCGCTTAATTTATTTATCTAGTTTAGGAAAACACGGTGATTATGTTTTAGGATATTTTCTATTGAAAATACTGCGTAAAAGATATACATTTTGGAAAATCTTTCTTTAAATAATTTAAGGAATGTTTCGCCAGTTTTTGTATTTCCGTTAGGCCAACTCGTGTTGTGCACCATTTAAACCTTATATCCTTATACTTTTCCATTTTATAGAATTCTTTTCTCGATACACTACGCTTATCAAAAAAAATTACACTGATTTACGATAGTGCGTATTGATTTCGGAAACGAAATGTAAAGGAAGTAAATAGCCCAAAATTTAAGGTTGCGCCACCGAATGTACTCGGTACTTATTTAATGAAGTTTATGTCAGTAATTGAGGATGAACGACCGACAAGAAGTCCGATATTTTCTTGTCGATAACACGAAAAACGGTAGGTTTCTTCATAATTTAATTGTTAATTCGAGTTCAGCCTGAACATTTACAGGGAAGTATGACGATTTGGGAAAATTTTAAGAGATATTTAGCGCGCGGGTGTTTGGGCGTTAAAAATCAAATTTACCAACAAAGATTACCAGCAATAAAATTGTTGGCATTAAATAACCCATTGACGCTGATATACCCTAAAACAAACCATATCAAACTAAATCAAAAGATCAGATAGAGCATAAACCGTTACATCGTCCAGTGTTATATAAACAGCTGAGTGGACAGAGGCCAGATATATTTTTGTATTTGTATCTCTGTTGTAACCAAGTAAATGGTTAAGAAATAACAAAACAAGAGTTTGCAGATAAATCGTGTATCGAACAGTAAATACTACAGAAGAGTATTACACGACTTGGGAATGTGTGTCGGTTGACCAGCGTTCAATCTATATCACTGTTCCCCCCGAAGCTTACTTTCCTTACACTACAACAATCTCGTTGGTACGAGAATAAAATAATTGAGAATTACTACTACCATTGCGGTTGGGGATATTTTAGATGGCACTGCGAACAGGATCTGGTGAATACGTAGGACTATCTTAATAAAATAAGACAAGGCATCTGCACCAGGCAGAACAGTCAATTTGATTGCTCAACTCATGCAACAAATGATAGAGCTACAATAGGAAACTATTGCGCTTTGGACTAACGGAACACCTAATGCCATGCAAGTGTCCAATACAAGAAAAAAAGAAGAAAAAACCAGACTGTCCTCTCATTGAAACTGTTGTGGATCCCGCGTGAAAAATAGGTATCCAATAAATGACAAACGCAAGTATTTAAGCTAAGAAATTAAATGTATTTAAACAAAATACAAAAGGTAATGCTGTTAGTAAAATCCAGGAACGCCGGTTAGTAGCAAATATAGATAGATATATACAGTCTCGAAGTAGGACTTCCTTAGAGTCTACGTGCTTGTAACTGACTTCTACAAGAGGTTACTTCACTCTATCCGACACTCACAGACGACTCATCTTCTCTGCCTGACTGTGGCTATTTTATGGCAGCAGGACGAGTCCATTATATCCGAAAAGGGTTGACCTCATAACAGAAACCAAAGCTAGAGACAAATGACAGGGCATTATTCCTTGAAGCTCGGACTCGTTATAAGATGGGTAAATTTACGAACCCAGTCGAAATACGCAAGGAATTCAGAACGATATGCTCGCACAAAGTCAACCGGCTCCTTTTCAACCTTATAGGGCCTAAACCTTAAATTCGGCGACGAAGGAAATGCTTTTGTCAGCCATCCGATCCGTTGCGGTAAAGGACTTGTACAAGGAAGTTTACTGGCAGACTTTTATTCCACACGTCAGGCAGAAGGTGAGTCAATCACTCATTTATTTAGCAAGGCAAGAGCTCAAGACACATTTTGATCGATAACAGTTGATTGTCCCAACTAGTAAAGCTGTGGTAAGAAAGTCCACTACTCGTGCGATATGATATCATGGCATATAATTGCGGGACTAGGGAGAATTGCGGAGATATTCAGTAACCGCCAGTACCGTGTGCGTACGGGTGGAAGAAATCATGTAACATTATGTAAACGTCGCTTCCTCCGTAAGATCCACTAAGTTTCTGACGTCCCACATCATTCTATCCAGGGAGCGGGTATCTTGGTTTCATGGCACCCCGATTTAAAGCCGGCTCAAGATAACGAAACGGAAAATAGATTAGCCATATCTAGGCCAGAACCGTATATCCCCTTTGCAGGTCTTGGGGTCTCAGCGAGTTGGTGAATCCTTTATTTTCGTGGGTAAGGTTTATAATCCCTTATCACCCTACGTACAACCTTAGCCAAATATCGCGAGTAATGAACCGGAATATATGGAAATTGATGCCACTGAGGATTTTGTAGGTCCAATAGAAAATAATATTGGAGTCGCATTGTAAAAATAGGACATTTTTAAAACTTTGAAGATTTCATTCTCCGTATTCCTCTATATGTTGTTTATGGAGTATTTTTCTGGTGTGGGGATCCCTAATTCGTTGTCGATGTATTACAGTGGAGTTCATTACGTGGTTATACACTTCGGAAAGGTATAAATCTATCCCTTCTCCTCCCACCAGCTATGGGTAAAACAGCTAGAAAGACTGAGTCCTATAGCCTTTCGTGGCAAACAGTCAAGAAAAAGTAACCATGAATTCAAAACTGATATCCTAAAAGTGTGAATCATGCCACTCATTGTGAAGAGAAATTCATACTATAATTCCTACAATGTATTTGCTCGTCCGAAAGATTACGACCTCAACCACGCTTGCAAATATTTCCTTCGGATACGGCAGGTTCGTTTGTTCGGAGCCGGCTCAACCGACTGAGCAAATGTCACAATAGGTAAAGGAAGGAAATAAATAACTTGTCATTCGGGTTGTCTTTGCTGACAAACATGTTTAATCTCTTCTTATAATTAATGATTATTTCTTCTCGAATTCCATTGCTATCTTATCGCAGAATTATTTCAGTTTTCCTTCTACGTCTGTTATTACCATAATATCCTCCGCGTATCTAATGGTGTTAAATTTATGTCGGCTACCGATAAATCCTCTTTGGTGGTCTGTTACTCAAAAAATTATGTCTTCTTGTGATAAATCCTGTTAACTTTTCGAAATCTCTTGAGATCGTCTCGCTGGATCGGTTAAAGAATTTCTTGTTTCATTCTACTTTCTTTTTATAAGGTGGTTACCCTTTTGCTATTTACTGCTCTAAAATCAATCCTGGCTAAATCATTTCGTTTGAATCCAAAAGGAAATAGAAAAATTTTCCAATTCTAAGCAGTTTTTCTTCGAAATTCATTTCCTAGGAATCCAAACTTTCTTTTGCTAACGGTCGTAAATGTAAGCTACTGACTTCGCCAAGAAAAAAAAGGGGAATAAGTTTTCATATTTATCTAATATGGTCCAAAATAGATAATCTTTTTGCCTTACTCTAATCTATTATAAATTTGCATAATGCTATTTATGTCTGTGTGTCCCCACGTTACATCAGTAGATCAAAAGTGTCCAACCTCTACTGATAGGATGGTATCTACATTTTTTAATTGATTTTGTTTGCATAGACATAATACTCCTTGTGAAAATTCAGTCGTAAGTTAGAAGACTTACACCGTTCATAATAAGCATAGTTGTCGTCTGATTTTTCATATTACTTTTAGTTAGTAGAATAGTGACAAAAATTATATATATATATATATATATATATATATATATATATATATATATATATATATATATATGATGGCTTTAAATTCCATAAGGAACACAGGGGCGCAAGATATTGTTGCGGTTTCTGTAATAAGCTAGTTTTTAAGTGACTAGGTTGTTAGCCTACTGCACAAACCCACAACCTGTAAGATCAGGTTTTGAATTCAGGTTTGTCCTTCTCATAGATCAGTTGCCACCCAAGTATATAGAACTTGATTTGTTCTGATATTTATCCATAGCTGGGGACAGAAATTATATAGATGGCGAAATAACTTGTACAATTAGATTCTCTTAAAACGGTGTCAAATTATTTGAACACGGGAAAAACAGTAAATCTACTAAATTTATTTTAATATGAACATTAGAAATATTAAAAAATCCATTCAAATACTTCTATGATGATCATTTTGTCCGAGTGATTTATTTTCAATTGAAAAGTTAAAATCTGTCCATTACATTATTTACATCATTCGGACTATTGTCCTCATCTTTTTCGCCATATTTATTACAACTTTTCGGTCGTTGTACGCTTCGGCCTTCTTCAGGTGATTAGAATATCGAACTGAACCCTTTATTTCGCTCACTTGGGTAGCCTGTTTTCGTTCCACGTGTCATAGCATAGTGGATAAAGGTGTTAGTTAGATCCAGTGACAGGACCCAAAGAAGTTCAATACCCGTCTGAGGCAGTGGAAAACTTTCAGAGGGAAATTAACAGGAGATAACTTTATAACTTTATCCATTAAACATGGCAAATGGAACTATTTTTCAGTCTACTCCAGTGAGAGAAATAAAGGTTTCAGTTCGACATTAAACAACTAAAGAAGGCCGGATTTTACAACAGCCGAAAATGTTGTAATAAATATGGCGATAAAGATGAGTTCAATAGTCGGAATAATGTAAATAGTGTACATAATACCTCATCTCAGAAATATAGACAGATACTTAAAATCTGTCATATATAAGCAACAGATAAATATATATAAAAGTAAATATTTTAATTCATCTAGTCTTTACAGTGGACAGGGGCCAGATATATTTTTGTATTTGTATCTCTGTTGTAACCAAGTAAATGGTTAAGAAATAACAAAACAAGAGGTTGCAGATAAATCGTGTATTGAACAGTAAATACAATAGAAGAGAGTTATACGACTTGGGAATGTGTGTTGTTTGACCAGCGTTCAATCTATAGTACTGTTCCCTCGAAGCTTTTTACTTTGTCTGCATTGGTAAAAGCCAGTCGGACATTTGCATAAACCGTATATGTCTTCACATATAAAGAGGACGTAAAATAAATGTGATCTTAGCTTCCAAAAGAAACTTCTTTCAACGTTTAAATGAACAAATAAATCAATGTTAAAAATATTAACATATTTCTTTTTTATTTTATAGATTTTTTTTTCAAATAATTTCAGGCTCCACGGCGTTTGTAACCTTTGTCGTCATCTGACAATTGACATTATTATAAATTAGTCGAGTAGAGACAGAAAAAATTACGAAAATAACAAAATAAGTCAAAATAATCTGTTTAAGTAGATTTTATTAAAACCGTATAATCTATTTAGTCATATGCATAATGTCTGGATTTTTACAGAATTTAAAAAAAAAATGTTTCTAACCATTGTCGATGTTTGACATTTCACATTGTTACAAATTAATGGTACGGAGCTGCAAAAAATTTACAAAATTATCTAAATACGCCATATAAATCAATTAGATTTCCTTAGTTAATTAGATGTTCTTAAAACCATACCTAATCATTTAGAATATTGATAAAAATAGTAATGTTACTGAATTATTATTATTATTTTTTTTTTTACCCATTTTATAATCTGACTGTTGTTCTGATCTTTTTTTTTGTTTTTGTCATAACGTTTCGACTGTTGTGCCCTCTGGGATTATTAGGGTGTATATCGATCTGGGTAACCTACAGGTAATACTGAGTGGATTCCTTTATTTAATCTACGGGGTAAACAGGTCTCCTTTCACAACTCATATCGTCTAAGTATTTTTTAAATTTTTTAGTACTGCTCCGTTATCGTTAACCCGTTTCCACTGAGCCGAAGTACACACAGCTTTCCCCATGGATTGTAATCGCATGTACTACCTCACCAAATTCACAAATCAACGCTTTAATCCACTGGGCTATCGAGCTAGGGAGTGTCGTACTTGAAATCAGAGAGGTTACCCCGATCAATATACAACTGAGGAAGACCGGAGAGGACAATAGTCGAAACGTTGTGATAAGGTAACAACAAAAAGATGCGAAAAATTTTTCGAATATAAATAGTGGAAATAATGATAAATTCTCATCCCAGAAATTCAGAGAGAAATTATTATCATTATTATTATTATTATTATTATTATTATTATTATTATTATTATTTCCTTTAATTTCTGGTGTGTACATATTTCTTTCCGGGTCCTACCCAGATACCTAGTGTCAGAAATGACATCATGATATTTTCCAATGACCATTTAAAAAATAAAAATATTTTACATAGATAAAGCCCTTTGTGAGGCGTAGGCTGTGCTCGTGAGAACACATTTTTGTATTTCTTTAAGGCATGGGCTTCCAGGAATCCCTTCAATTAGTCTACTGGAATCATTTTCAACTAATCTGAGGGCTCCAACTACAACAGGGATTATTGATGTTCCCATGTGCCACATTTTTGAGATTTCGATTTCAAGGTCCTTGTATTTTGATACCTTTTTTGAAGATCTTCAAAGATACACTGCAGTCTTCAGGGACTGCCATATCAATAAAGAGGCAATTTGTTTCTGGTCTCTAATAACAATGTCTGCGTGATTAGCTTTGATTGTTTTGTCTGTGTATTGTGTAGTCCCATAAAATTGTTACAGGTCCTATCTCCGTAACCGGGTCTGGGTGGTGTTCATACCAATTTCTTTCAGTTTCCTTCTCGTAGATGTTGCAGATTTTCCAGTGCAGATATTGGCCCATTCTGTGATGCCGGGTTTTATATTCAGTGGGTGCCAATATCGTGCAACCTGATACAAGATGATCAATTGTTTCTGGATATTTATCATAGAATCTGCATTTTGGGCTAACACAATATTTTAGTATATGTGCTTGATAATTTCTAGTTAACAAGCATTGATCCTGTGCAGCAAGGATAAAACCTTCAGTTTCAGCTTTTAACCCTGCACTACGTAGCCACTGATGGGTACGGGGTTTGTCTACATTAGCTTGTTTGGTACGGGCAGAGTATTGGCCATGAAGCGGTTTATCTTGCCATCGTTTCTGTATCTGATCGGTTGCATTTGCTTTTGCTTTCTTTTTTAAGTATTTTGCAGCTTCAGCTGGTGTATTATGCTTCCCTTGTTTTTCTTTACTCATTTGAATCTCCATTTTCAACTTGTTGGCTTCCCTTGTTACGAGATAAAGTCGCTTACTACTTTCATCTTCTTTGACATACCATCATCCAGTCTTCTATATTTTCCAGGTATCTTTGAAGGCCAATTGTTGTAGTTTTGTAAGACAGTCCCAGATGAACTAATCCTCTGCCTCCTTCGGATCTGGGCTCATACGGAAGATTGAATACTTTCTTGTTTATTCAGTAAAGATAGCTATTGTTGTTGAGTTCATGCGTAAGGGAGTTTAAGGACAAACAAAACAGAAGAGGTCACCGGGAGTTTCCTTCAAAGTTTCCACGTCGGATATTCAGACAGTTCGAGTTGGCACTGTCTGTTATGGTGTGGTGTTTCACATTCCCATACTGTTCTTAAGGATATTTACTACAAAGATTGATATTTTATACATTTCCAAAGCCTTAAGGATCCAAGACCGTGGCACACTATCAAAGGCTTTACGATAATCAATCCACGCTGCGCTAATATTTCTAAATTGTCTCCTGCAATTTTCCAGAATCATTTTTTATCAGTAGTTGATCTTTGGAACCATATGAACCTCTTCTGCATCCCTTCTGTTCCAGTGGAAGAATCTTGTTTGCTTCGCAGAAAAGAGTAAGTACGGTTCGTCAGGACAGACTTGATCAATTTATTATTATTATTATTATTATTATTATTTATTATTATTATTTATACTACTACTAATATAAACATTAGAAAATTATTCAAAGTAGGTATGTCCACTCTGGGAAATTTTTGTTGACATCCCCTAATGACAAAAAGGAATTTAAAAAAAAAAGTATTTGCCTTGTAGAAAATGTAGTTCATACAGAACGTTGATACATGTAAGACTTAATAACTTCTATCTGATTGTAGAGCAGGTATTCGGCTACATACTTAATCTTGATCATCAATATATTATTATCTTTACCTGATATTAAATGCACCTGCTTGTCGAACACAGTGAAAATAAATATCTGAATGTTATAACAAAAAAAAAACAAAAACAAAAAGTAAAACGTACCTTGGCCCTGGGGAAACCAATGAATGTCAAGTCTTAGACGAGGCAAATGTTGCCTCTTTATTTTTCTTACGCGGATGTTTGTATCAGCCATTTTCTTTTTAAAGGAAGACAGTAAATTTTCTGCCCGCAAAATATTTTGTTTTCCAACAAGCCGGCACGTGTTGTATGGCATTAATTAATGCTAAGTTTTCTCGTATCATGTGAAGAGGAACGAATGCGTCTGACATCCGTAATTATGTAATGCAAGTTTTCTTCTTCTACATGCCGTGTCCCTTGAGAACGTTAGCGATCATGGCTCTCCATAATTTCCTCTTCTTTTTAGCACTTTTTCTCGCTTTTTTTTTGCTATCGCTTCTAAAGCCTCTTTTACTATCTATTTGCAGAGGTTCATTAGTTAGTTTATGTGCTGCTTTCTTCTGTACCTGAAATATGCCCTGTGAGTACCAAATTTTTCTAGCCTTCTTTTCTCATTATGTGCCCTAGGAATTTGAACTGTATCCTTCTAATATTGTCAACATCAGTTTTGTTTCTATCTTATCTAATATTCCGTCACATGCTTCATCAGTTTTATTCTCAATTACTTTCTGGAGAACCACATTTCTGTTGTTTCAAGTCTCTTTTTTATCTATGAGGAGAATGTCTATTTTTCACAGACATACAGGAGGACTGACATTACATAACAGTTCAGTACTTTGTTCTTTCTTTCTAACGAAATTTTCATATTTCTTAATACATTGCTTAGCTTTTGGAAGGCAAGTTTCGCTATCCCGAGCAGCCTTTGGTTTTCGCTGTCGTACATTTCGGATATTAAAATTGTTGTGCTTCCCTCACTGTGTTATCTCAGATTGCTATTTTCATTTTAGACTGTTGCTGTTAATTACAACCGTGTCTTCTTCAATTGATAATTAGTCCTTTCTTCTCGCTTTCCTTCACTAACTTCTGTCGGGGTACTTGCAGTTTTTTTTCTTTTGTCTTCTTTCAACGCTGAGTGACTTGCATATCTTATTTTGTTTAAATTATGTCCGCTGTTAATGCATCCTGGTAGGACTTCTCATTCTCTCAGAATCGGCTGACTGTAAAGGTTGAATAACTTCAGTGAGAAGACACATCCTTGTCTTAATGCGAGTAAAAAAAAATCGATACTGTCACTAAGCGCATTTAAGGAGGACTTTATGATTTACTGCTGAATATATGATCAAACATAATTCTCTATGCACTATCAGTGACACGAAGCTAACCTTACATATCAATCAATATTCGGATTTTGAATTTTATACTTTTTTTTTGCAAACCTATATTTCTCGGCAAAGTCTGTAAGAGTTTTATCTGAGAAATGTATCTTTTTTTTTTTGTCACCAAAGATTGCATTTCTTAAAGTTTGGAATCGTATTTTTGTCAAGATTTTTCACATGTTTTTATTTTCCTGATTTTAGCAGTTCTTTTGGCAATGTGATCGTTTCAAGTAGGCTATCGCTTACAGAGATGAAAAAAAAATCGACGAACTGAGTTCGATTACGAACTCTGATCATTTTTTAAAAGTAATACTAAATTTTTTTAAAACAGTCATATTTATGTTTATTTATATATATATATATATATATATATATATATATATATATATATATATATATTTATAATTTATTTGAATTTATATAAATATATTTTTCCTAATTACAACATTTAAATTAAAATAAAATTAAATACCTAAATTAAAATAAGATCATATTTATTAAAATTAATATATATATATATATATTTTTATTGTTTATATATATATATATATATTAATAGATTCCTTATGATTTAAAAATTTTTCTCAAATTTTAATTACTAATAGATTCGTAATTAAAAAAGTCACATTTATGTTTATATTATATATATATATTTATATATTTATAATTTATATATATATATATATATTAAGACAATATAAATAAACATTACTGTTTAAAAATTAAAATATTTAAAATATATAATTACTAATAACTAAATTAAAACAGTCATATTTATTATATATATATATATATATATATATATATATATATATATATATATATATAAATATATATATATATATATATATATATATATTATACTTTGCACAATTCCAATGGATTCTTTCTATTTTTTATTTTTAATCGCAGAGCCGACTTTTGTTTTCCAGTCGAATCCATTACATTCACTTACGTGCTAATACCCAAAAAAAGGTATGAATACTTCATCCTCCCTTCAGCTATGAGTAAAATATACAGTACAGACTATGTTCTATATTCTTGGATGGCAACTGGTCTAGATGGACAACTCTGAATTCAAAACCTGCCGAGGAGGGTTTTTGGGGACCTTGTGGCATTCAATGTAATAGGTCTCTGTATTCGTCCCTTCAAAAGTGTGGATGGTCCTGCAAAAAGCCTTCACCACTATAATCAAATCTGATGTGCCAATGTCGTGTTTTGTCGGTTTCCTGAAAAACTGATTTGCTTGACCTCATACGTCGAATCTCGATGGAAAGATTACGATATATATATATATATATATATATATATATATATATATATATGTTTGTAATATATATATAAAAAAAAATGTTTATAATATACATAGTAAATTATGTTCATTATTTATGACAGTAAATGCGAATGTCAGTGTCATCTTTTTTTTTTTCTCTCAAGGACAGTTTGACATCATAACATTTTGGGATCGGGGCGACTACGTGAGCAGACATTTCGGGACGGGCTCTGAACCTCAATCCTGAAATATTAGATTCCCAGGTTTTCAAAACTGCGATTATTGATTTATATATGATCTTTTTGCGACGAATAACAATTTTTATAACTTGGAAATAAACTTTTTTTAACAATCGAAACTAATTCCGAAATCTAGCAAGAAATAAAAATAATTGTTTGTACGTAAAGTCAAGACCTACATACATCGAACTGTTTTTAACTTAAATGGTGGCAGAAGAATTATTTTAGAACTTTTAAAAGGTAACCTTATATATTAATGAAATATTTAAATTAGGCGATCAATTTTGAGTTCTCCTTTACTGTTGCCTATCTCATATTCTCATCTGTACCTACGGTTATAAAGACCTAATCAAGATCCTTTTGCAGGAGCTATCTTAAAGACCGCCCGATAAGCCGGCTTTAAGCTACTATCACTAGAAACGGTATATACAAATATACATATATATATATATATATATATATATATATATATATATATATATATATATATATATATATATATATATAAAATTGCTATATATATAGAAAAAAGAAGAAAAATTTATTAAGTAAAATATCTGAAACTTTCTTTTTCAAAGAACATAAATTTTTCATGCGATTCTTTTTTAAGAATCCCAGGAAAAAATGATGATGCTTAGTCAGTTTGTTAAATGTTTAAACTTATTTAGGATCGTTCTCCATTCAAAAAAGCTTTGCTAGCGCCTCATATCACCTGTATAAGCTATATGTAACCAATGTTATTGCAAAAATACATATTTTTTGTTATTTTCGACGATACGAATATTTTGTCATCTATATCTATAATTCACAAAATGTATGTATGTATGTCTGTGTGCATGTCTCTCTCTCTCTCTCTTTCTCTCTCTCTCTGTGTGATCGGATGTTGTTTATGCATTTCCACAGTTTTCATCCGACATTGATGAATTCTTTTTTGTTTGATAGATAATTCTTCAGTGCCGGTTTTGAGTTGAAATTGTTAGCGACAATGGCTCTCCACTACTTCCTGTCGACTATAACTCTCAGCAACGTTTTTCTATTTAATATATTATTGCTATTGGATATATATATATATATATATATATATATATATATATATATAACACACACACATATATATATATATATATATATATATATATATATATATATATATAAAAAAACTTTAATAAAAATAAATAGTTTAAATTATTACAATAATATTATTTATTACTATACATTTCTCTTTTCAGCCCCACCACCTTCAAATTGTTTAAATCACACCACCACCATTTGCACCCAAATGGTGTTATTAATATTGATTTTTGGTTGGGCTGACTTTAAACTTAAACTGCTCCAAATGAACGGTAAAAATTCCTACTAATGAATAAGCCAGAGTAATTTCACGTCTATTTATCTTCTCTCAGTTGCGTCTCTGTCTTTGGACAGAGTGCGCTCAGGGGCGTCTCCGTCAAAGGACAGAGTCGCAAAATGAGGAAAATAATACTGAGAGGTGCCGGCCCTGGGGAACAGCTGCCGTAGGCCGCGCCTTGTCATTGCACTAGAGAGAATGATCAGTGCACGCACCGATGCCTGCGCAACCGACGGTTGCGGGGGCTCGGGGAATTTTTGTTCCTTGCCCGGGTTCACGCGCTCGGGTTCCCCACATTAAACCGACCTTGTGTTACAACCTGACCTCGTTGGGGGAGTAAATACAAATGGGTAAGCGGGTCAAATTTGTTTTTAGATATTTTCGATATATATTTCAAAAAGCAGATACATTTCTTTCATACGATAATATATTTAATTACATAAATAATATACTTGGTTTCTTATGCCGAAATAATAAACTATGTGATATGTCCCAGAAAGGGATATATTTGAACGAAGTAGCTAAGAGGTTTTGGCTACTATACCCAAGTAGAATACGGTAGCAGTAGTCGACTGGTACGCGTCGTTGTCGCAGGTAAGAAGTGTGGATCAATGGCGTAGTACAATGGGCGTCGTTATAGACTTAGCTCTCAGACTAAGGCTCCCTTCTGACTCTCCTACACGTCAGTCGATATTTTTGACGGACACCAGTCAATCACACTCCAGTGAGGGGGGACATAGGTGTATGCATATTCCATTATATCACTATATAATTCTAATGTGATTAAAATAAGCCCGTAAAGTTGTCTCTCTTTCTTTGGTCCCGATCTCATTCTTCTTTATATCAATGACTAGCAGTAGAGCCCGGCGTTGCCCGGGGATGTAACAGTAAGAGATAGATCAAGTATCGACCATCATCAAGACTGAAAAATAAAATTGACAAAGATTATTGTTTAAGGTTGGCAGACACGTATGTCTTAATTAGTTTTAATTTATTTTATTATGTTTTTTACGAATTGGTCAAACCCAAACTCAAACAAAAACATTGTTTTCAATCGTTTTGAGTCTACCAATTTAATAGAATTTTATTATAAACAATTGTCTTGTAAATGGAATTTTTAAAGCATTCTGAATGTAAAAATAAAGAAAAAAGTGTGCAAGACAATAAGAAACACTACCTGCCAAAAAAAAGTGAAGTTTTGTTGAAATCGGTTGAAAAATGTAGGAAATCCAATCCCATATATAAATGAACACACACACACACACACACACACACACACACACACACACACACACACACACACACACACACAACCTGGGTTTTATAATAAGTTTAAATCGATAACTCGATATTAATGTATAACTCGATATGAGTTGTCCCCCTTTCATTAATGCCTCTTAATCGTGTTTTCAAATTGATTTCGTGCAAAAACAATTGTTTTTTCCATTTTTTGGCGCTGTCAGAACCACCACAAGGTAATTTTACATAGTCCTGTGAAGTTTTGTTGCAACCGGTTGGAAAATGTAGGAAATTCGATCCAATATATAAACGTACAGACACACACACACACACACAATCTGCATTTTATAATAAGTAAGATTCGTAAAATGTGTGTGGATGTGTGTGTGCGTGTGTGCGTGTGTGTGTGTGTGTGTGTCTGTCTGTGATCGGATGTTTAATAGATAATACTTCAGTGCCGGTTTTGAGTCCAAATTGTTGACGACAATGACTCTCCACTACTTCCTGACCACGATAACTCTCAGTAAGGTTTTACTATTTACTGTCTGTCTTTAGACATATATCTTTAATAAAAAATTTAATAAAAATAAATAGTTTAAATTATTACAATAATATTTATTATTATACATTTCACTTTTTGGGGCCACCACCCCCAATTCAAAATTTTTACCCGCCCCCCTCATTTGGGGATGTGCCTCAGTTGCTCCCAAATGTTGTTATTAATATTGATTTTCGGGTGGGCTGACTTCAAGCTTAAACTGCTCCAAACGAACGGTAAAAATTCCTAGTAATGAAAGAGCCGATCAAAGACTGGTTATAATGGTAGTTCTTTAGATATTTTCTTTATATATTTAAAAAAGCAGATACATTTCTTTCATACGACCATATATTTAATTACATAGATAATATAATTGGTTTCTTATGCCGAAATAATAAACTATATAATTCTAATGTGATTAAAATAAGCCCGTAAAATTATTTCTCTTTCTTCGGTCCTGATCACAATCATCTTTATATCAATGATAGTCAGATCATTAGTAACTATATATCTCGCTGATACCACGCTTCAAAATCAAAATGAGCAGCTGAACTCCCCACTTTGACCATACTTGTACAGCCCAGTGGAGCAAGAAATGGCTTGCAACATACAATATCTAAAAAAAAAAAACAAATATAAAAAACAGCTGAGAACAGATCGCTATCACAAAGCGCGCTAAACGTTTTTAGAGTCATCATGATCTGGGCTAATCTCAATGGGTCTCTTTGCCTTGAACGTTCCATTCTTAGCTAACAATGTTGAAAAAAGGATCAGCGCCTTAAACGGCTCCAGAAAATACCTCACACCTGCCATGCTATATCTTTCCGAGAGTCGGGCCTTTTAATCAAATCTGATCATCCCCCACTTAACTTGTGTTCTTTTATTCTTCCTTCTCCTCATATCTTTTTTATATTCCATCGTACCCAGTAACACCCATGCGTTTTTGTGGAGTATTTGCCTTGCTATGGGTGAAATGATTTAAAAAAAAAAATTAAAAAAAGGAAAAAATGCTGCCCCATATAGTCTTGAACTCACCAATCCACAAATTCCAACATTGAAAAATTTCAAACGCAGATACGCGACTACAAGGTTAATGAACTGTTTCTTGCCATGTAGCCTCTTTCCCACAGACGAAACGTTGATATGTTGTTGCTAATCTATCGTTATTTTCGTGACATATGTACGTGAGGACTACATTCCTTATTTCTACCAGTTCATGCCTTCACAGCTAGGACGTGCCAGGTCACGTTCACAGAGTCGACTTCCGTTCATATTCCGTTGGTAAAGCGGATTTGTCACGCAGACAGCCTCTTAGCCAGAACGGTTGCATTGTGGGAGAGACTCCCGAGGAGATGCTTCCTGATCATTACACAGTGAGCTATTTAAGTTAGAGTCAACCTTTATCTATCTGTTAGTCCCGTCAATCGCAAAGATCTCATTGAATCACCCTTTACATTGTGTGCGTCTTTGGCATTGTATTGCGCGAACAATATCAACAAAAACTGTAAAATTAAGTTTAAAATGATAAACTAGATGTATAAGACTAAAATAAAGGCAGACAATGTGATTAAAAAACTACGTTCATAGAATAATCATTTTTGCGGGATACAAATATAAATTTACTAAGTATAGCTTGCAGGATGAATGTGAAACATGCAATATATAATATCCATGATATAATAATATAAATGGTTTGTGTGAGTTTTCGATTGGATATTTTTTGAATTTGATAATTTAACAGCGGATTTCTTCGTAAATAATCGACACTAAGTAATTATAGCAATATAAACCTCGACGACGAGAGCAGCGGAAACTAGAAAGGCGTGTATGAGAAGGGTGTGTGTTATCATCGAAAATTATCCGACCTAACAGTGAGGTGACTCTGAGAGAATTACAAAGCCGATGAGGATTATTTATTGGCGGCCAAAATCTGAAAAACATAAGATGTGCAAATGACACTGTGTACAAAAAAGCACTAAGAAAAATACAAGATGTCTGACAGAATGCAGTGGGGGAAAGCAAGAATAAAAGACCAAAAAATCAATTGTCAGAGATGTTTTCCTCTGAAGATTCCACATGACCGGCTAAGAATTTGAAAAGCACTCGCTCAAACGTCAATTGAGAGAGAGAGAGAGAGAGAGAGAGAGAGAGAGAGAAGAGAGAGAGAGAGACCGAGAGAGAGAGAGATTTAGAGAGAGAGAGAGAGAGAGAGAGAGAGAGAGAGAGAGAGAGAGAGAGAGAGAGAGAGAGAGAGAGAGAGAGAGAGAGAGAGAGAGAGAGAGGTAACGATTAATTGTTTATTACATTAGTGTCCTTAACCATGTACCATAATATTTTCCGGAAAAAAATGTTTCTTATTTTTTAAAACCTTTCCTATTTACGACAGAACAAGAAGACAGAATTCATGTTTGTTACCAAAGGGGAATATTTCAAAATACAAATTAATCATTGGAGATACCAAAATGAAACTCATACAACTACTTACAAATCACGGAAATGTTTTAACACTTGACATAAAGTGCGACACTGACACCCGAAGACGCATTGGATAGAGAAAGATGCATTTCAAAACTTAAGCAATGTATTAAGAAACAGGCTGATATCGTTAGAAAGAAATTAAATATTACTGAACTGCTCCGAAATATTAGTCCTCCTGTATAGCAATGAGTGATGGACAATATATTCCCAGATGACGAAAAGAATTGTAGCAACAGAAATCTGGTGCGATAGAACGATGATGAGAATAACATGGTCTGAGTGTAACGTCGAAATTTGAGAGAAAATAGAAACAGAATGGATATCAAAAAGATACGACTGACATTTCTAATGCAAATAATGAGGAAAGAAGGCTTGGAAAATTTGACACTCGCAGGATAGATTGAAGGCAAGGGAGACGTATGAAAGCAGCGTATAACTTACCTAACGAGCTTTTGCAAATTGATGGTGGTTCAGGGTTAGTAGATATAATAAAAAGATATCATTTATTAAGAGCTACAAGTTACAGGAAATTGTGGAGAGCCATGATTGCTAACGTTTTTTAATGAACACGACACAAAGAATAGATCGATATTCTATGCGATGTTATTTCGCTCACCGGATTTTATCCACTACGATTTTATTTTTGTCATGTCGGGGAAAGGTTCGGGTGTATCACTGACAGAAAACATTTTACAGTATAATGAATTAGTGGAAGATAAAAATGTGGTACCTTTGACCCTAACATTAGCAACAAGTGACAAGTGGAATTTCCGAAGCGCTGTTCGTTATCACCTTCGTCGAATTAAATTCGGAATTGGCGTTGGAATGAACAGACGCGCAGCTGAGACAAGGAAACGCCAATCGATATTTCGGGCGTGTTTTCTTTCATCACTCTGGACAGGGTACGGTAAGATCAGGTCTTTTCCTGACACCGATAAATCAAATATGTGACGTGTGTCATTGAAGCAATAAACAAAAACAGACAGAAAAAAAAAATCGACGCTTAATTTACGGAACGTCATCAATACAAGATATGTATAAATTGATTAAATTCACGTGAAAAGATTTCAGCATTTTCTTAAATTAAATATTTATGAACGTAAATTCATCCTAATCCATTTGCTTAGTCATTTTCTTTAGTTGGTTTTTAATATCGTAACATGTCCTTTCACTGACATTGTCTTTTCAGCAATAAAATAACAATTACAAAAAAAAAAAAATAGTTGGATGTTGACATGTCTGAAAGTTAAATTTGATACATAGACATGATGGATTTGGAGTCACGGCGAAGTCGTTGCTCGGATTTAGGAATCGGAGAGCCGAGTTCGAATTTCAATCGAGTTAGTTACATTCACTCAATGTAACTTTCTGTGTATATACCGGGTAGGGTTTATCAGATTTCAATTGCGTCCCTGTTTTCGGGAAGAGTGCGACTCACATCCACGAATACAGACGCAGCTGAGGAAAATAAATACTTCAAGTTGTCCGTTCCCGGGGAACAGGTCTTCGAGGCTGCACTTCCCCATTGCATTAAATATCAGGGAATGCGTAGTCATACTGATGCCAGTGCAATCGACGGGTGTAAGGACTGGAAATTTTTTGTCCTTGGCCCGGATGTACACGATCGGTTTTCTCATGTTAAACACGACATTGTGTCACATCCCCTTCTCAGTGGGGAGAACATGATAAATATACTTAACTTAACGTTGCTTCCTTGTGTTTTTTAAGCGCAAATAACCGTTGGAAATGCATGAATCCATCTATTCTCTCTCCAGTTATGGGTAAAATATCAAGACAGTGTTCCATAGATTTGGTTCGCAAGATAGGAAACATTGAATTCAAACAAGTTCACACTATCCCATAAAGTGTGTATACATGGGGCTGGGGACTGCTTGTGAATCCAATTTCCTAATGAAACACCTACTATGAATTTGTATGTATATCTTTTATACCTATAGCCTTGGATGGCAACCGGTCTAGGAGAAGGAAAACTCTGAGTTCAAAAACCGTATATAGCACTGTTGAAGCATATACTATATAACGATTGAAAGGATCATTGATTTTATAATGAATATATGATCACCGACCATCAAATTTGTAATTGTAAATAAATGCATTGTTCTCTTTAAAAATTTGTGCAGTGATCGTCTTGTTCTTTTTTTAAGTTGTGCCTTTTTTCAAGAGTTGCTGTTTCTACCAACTAAATTTTTTCTGGCACCAATACTTAGAGATAGTAGCAGAACAAAATTTTTATAACTACCGTACATATGTTAACACAATTTTCGATAATAATTTGCCTTGTTTTTGATATTTTATTACGAGTAACAATAGTTATTTTAAAACACTTAAATTCTCGGACACACCCGACGTCCTTACCTACCGGTACAGTACTCGATCGCCTCCCATCCATAATACGGCTATATTAGACGCAGAGCAGTTTTATAGGTAGATTTAAAAGAAAACGCGTCTTATGCAAAGGCAAATTAGTCCGTTTCTCCTTTGTGTGTATATTCTTCTCTTGCTCGTCCCCTACCCACTTCAAAGAGAGAATTGGAAATCCTGCTGCGATTAAGCATTGGCGGTCACAATCTTAACAACATAAGATACGCAGATAACACAGTATTGATAGCAAACAAGGAAAATAAATTACAAAATCTCCTGCAGAAGATAGCGACGGAGAGTAAGAAGTGACTAAACCTAAACTGCAAGAAGACAGAATGCATGGTCATCAGTAAAAGGATGAGCCCGAAATGCAATTTATAGGTCGGGGACACTAGAATCAAGAAAACGTGGAAGTTTAAATATCTGGGAAGTATTTGGACAGGAGATTGTAAGTGCGACACTGAGATCCGTAAATGTATTGGGATGGCCAAGGACGCATTCCAAAAGCTGGGCAGAGTATAGCAAGACAAGAGGATTTCTTTGGTAACAAAGAAAAGAATACTGAAATCTTCTTTCTTTACGGCAGCGAATGTTGGATGATTTCCTCAAAGATGAAGAAGAAACTCGGGGCGACTGAGATGTGGTTCTACACAAGGATGCTAAGCATATCATAGACGGAGCGTGTGAGCAACGATGAGATCTTAGAGAGGATGCAAACAAAGAGGAGGCTTATACTTCATATCAGGAAGAGGCAGCTGAAGTTCCTGAGAGGTATAGAAGAAGAATCTGATACGGGTCGAATGGAGAGAACAGAGACAAGGGAAAACACACGCATGACATACTTAGCGGTCTTAAGCAAGGGGATGACAGAACGTAGGGAGGTGATAGAGAGAAGGAACTCATTGACAGCTGCAGGGGGATAGAGGATAGTGGAGAGCCATGATCATTGGTCTAAATGTTTTATCCATCTTCTTTAGTGACCTTCGGTAATAACACTACTACTAGTGTTACAATTACCAATAGTGTTACTATTACCAATAATAAACACAAGTTGAGACATAGAGAGGAACATTCTATTCGTAACGACCGTCTTTTGATGCAATTTGTGCTACTTACGGTTCGATTCGCTTAATTCTTAGTGTTTATGTAGGTCTACTTGCTTTGCCCAAAAAGTGGCTTTTATATTTTCCCGGTTTTGAGATTATTTTGTTTTTCATTGTAAACCCCTCCGGTTTGATTACTGTCATCACCGAAAAGACATTTGTTAGCTACTGATCAAGTTTAGACTGTAAACTCTATTTCTCGTTCGCAGTTATTCGGCAGTCTCTTTGTGATACACAAGCCCGAGGCTGTCCAAGGTTGGTGGCGTGGTCGCATGACTCCCACTCCCAACTACTAAATAGATTTTACTAGGCGTAAGGAACTGGGGGTGGGGTGCGTGCCTGGAGATTAAAGAAAACCTTTCTAAAGTAACAAGACGTAAAGACAAAAATAAACTGTAGAAAAAAAAAGATGCCATATAATAAAATCCTCGACTTATTTAGGTGTAAGCGACGATGTATCTTTCGATACAGGACTGACGAGGCAGATTTTCTCCCCAGCAGTAGGTTGCTATTTTTTCTGCAGTAGAACAGTTTCTATCCAAGGCTATAGAACACTGTCTTTCCTGCTATTTACCCATAGCTATTGCGGGGGGGGGTCATACCTTTCCCTAGGGTATTAGCACGTAAGTGAAAGTAATTCGATTTTACTGGACTTCAAACTTGGTTCTCCGATTTCTCAACATGAGCCGCTATCCGAGCTGCGTTTAACAGGAAAGCGAAATAAAACAGCGTTCCTGCTTCACTTGAATGCAATATTTTCTCCTGTACTGTTTGCTATAGTTTGTGCAATTCTCGAGCCGGCCGGAAAAGTTATGCCCGGCATAGGCATGCAGTAGGTGGTAATCGGAAACGCATACGTCGAACTCGACGGAAGTGTCCAACACACACACACACACACATATATATATATATATATATATATATATATATATATATATATAGGACAGGTAAGAGATCTGTTGCTGTATAATCGAGATGGATCCTGGTAATATCGAATATCAAAACTGTTCCTTAGAATGCTCAATATGTTTTTTATAATAGAGCATATATATTTTTTAAAAAAAAAGAAAAAAAGACCTCTCATTAGGGACTGAAGACGGCTGGTTTTGGCCCACCTTGAAATAGACTATACCCATGTGAGGTAATTTTGGTTTTTTTAATATATATATATATATATATATATATATATATATATATATATATATATATATATTACTTTACCATTGTGAATATTAAATGTTTATATTTAGCATAAAGTGAGATTACTGTTTGGTTTTCACAAAAAGCAACAATAATTTATATTAAAAATGACTCTTTCAACAGATATTTACGTTTATGCTTACATCTAACCATCGATTCATATCTCGGGTTTAAAAAATAGAAATATTTAAGTGTTTTAAAATAACTATTTTTTCAACAAGGCATAAATTACACCTGTCGCCTTTCCCATTGTAAAATTTGGCTTTAGCTATAATACACACGTAATAATGGTGTATTGCTACCATTCTTTATTTGCCAGAAATGTTTTCAGACAGATGTACAATTTATGCATTTTATATTGCCTAAAGTCATTCGATGATTGTAGAAACGAAATTTCCAAGGATGTTCCATTCGTTTATTAAACAGGATATTAATCTATTTCCGTTTAATGCTTGAATATTCTAGAGATCTTATTACAGAAAATTTACGCCTTCCGACAGGATTCAAAATTGCGCCCCCCCCCCTAGCAGGTGTCACCGATCGAGCAAAGCTGAAAAGTTCCTTTAAGACCAAAATACTTAAAAGATTTTGGAAAAATTCACATTTGCTGAGTTTCGTATCCTAACGGACACAAGTGAATTTCTAAAAAAAAGTAATGAATTCTTTATTTATTAATTCCAAAGATTAGTAAATTTAAAAAAGAAAGAAGCTATTTTTTGTCGATAGCCGTATTTGTATTACAGATATCCGATAAAAATAACGTCTAAATGATAAAATCTCTCGCGTTCACAAATAACAACATCGATTACATCTTTAGAAATGAATAAATATGAGATAGTACAAGAGCCAGGTAGCCATCCAGCTAGATAGATAGATAGATAGATAAACATTTATTTATTTATTTAGATAGATAGATACGAGTATACTATGATGGATGATGGATATATAGATCGAAAGATAGATATTGGTAAACTAGGATAGCTAGCTGGATAGAGAGATAAATAAGGTGAGAGAGAGAGAGAGAGAAGCAGGCTAGGATACTTATGTAGGGAGATAGACACGAGCAGACTACGATAGATAGATAGATATGGGCAGACTAGTCTGGATAGATAGATAGATAGATAGATAGATAGATAGATAGATACGAGCAGACTAGTTTGGATAGATAGATAGATAGATAGATACGAGCAGACTAGTTTGGATAGATAGATAGATAGATACGAGCAGACTAGTTTGGATAGATAGATAGATAGATAGATAGATAGATACGAGCAGACTAGTTTGGATAGATAGATAAATAGATAGATAGATAGATAGATAGATAGATACGAGCAGACTAGTTTGGATAGATAGATAAATAGATAGATAGATAGATAGATAGATAGATACGATAGATAGTTTGATGAATAGATAAATAGATAGATAGATAGATAGATAGATAGATAAATAGACTAGTTTGGATAGATAGATAGATAGATAGATAGATACGAGCAGACTAGTTTGGATAGATAGATAGATAGATAGATAGATAGATACGAGCAGACTAGTTTGGATAGATAGATAGGAAGTGATAGATACGAGCAATCTAGGATAGATAGATAGATTGATAGATAGATAGATACAGGCAGACTAGGTTAGATAATTAGATAGATACATAGTCAGGGAAAGAGAGATACGAGCAAACTAGTATAGATAGATAGATAGATATGAGTAGACTAGGTTGGATATATACATAGATAGATAAATAGATAGATGGTATTTATCAATCCACCCACGGGAATCGAATGTGGCACAAGGCCTTTTTAATGTGAGTATCTCTGAGCCCGTAGGCCCAGCCAAAAATAAATAACCATCCAAACCCGCCGAGGTGGGCCAGTTCCGTCAACCTCCCCCAACGAAACCCCACCCTTCGGCGGAGCTTCGTCCAGGTTCCTCTCTGCAAGCAGAGAGTTCGACAGACACCCGACCCGGCAGCTCACAAAGCGCAGATACTACACTTTGATCCTAGCCACCGGGCCGAGCGGGTATTCTTTTCATATGTTGGATAAATAGATAGATACGGGGAGACGAGGTTAGATAGATAGAGAAATAAGGAGAGATAGATACGAGCAAACTAGGATAGATAGATAGATAGATACATACATACATACATACATACATACATAGATATGAACAGACTAAGGATTATCCAATAAGACGGCAGATTTCCTTAACATGGGTCAAAAGACAATGGCGAGAACCCATTTATCAATTAAATACTACGGTGGTTATTTCCCAGGGTGGGCGTCGAAGTTTTCTTACCATAAAAGGAAAAACCTTTCACTTTTTACTTTCCCTGTAATCTCAAGAGTTTTCTTTCAGTGATACGTCAGCTCTTGTTCGGAATGGAACGCTCGATAAAGCCCTCATCTAAGAGACAGTTTTGTTTTGAATAAATCCTCTTGGTAAGCACAAAGAAACAATTAGAAAAAAAATATATTCACCAATGTTTTACCACATATTACATGTATCCCCCCCCACCGCACATTGTAATGTGCAGGTGGTGTAATAGATAAAGTTTCGGAAGGAGAAACGAAATCAGAGGGACGTGTTCGAGTTCCACTCTTTTCTCTCTCTCTCTTATATATATATATATATATATATATATATATAAATTTACACTTTAAAAGTATTCTATAGTTATGAGTTAAACAGCACAGTATTAGGGATAGAGCGTATGTAAGTATAAAAGTATGGGTATTACATTCAATACACAGAGGTGACAATATGTTTCATGGTAAGACCTTCATCAGACCTGTCGATTGCGGTTAAGCAAGAAACAGACTGATGCCTATTGATGTTGACTTTTAGCATACACATTACACACATATATATATATATATATATATATATATATATATATATATATATATATATATATATATATATCACTACAAATATAACCATTCCGTTTCAACACTTCTGGTGTCTCCTCAAGTGATGGTAATTTTTGTATACACCAATCCTATACTTGTAAATATATATATATATATATATATATATATATATATATATATATATATATATATACAAGCATATGATTAAAATGTATATTTATATTTATATATATATATATATATATATATAAAACAGTTTTATACACACACATACATATATATATATATATATATATATATATATATATATATATATATATAAAAGATGTAAACCACGTGGTTTCTTTCTTTATTTCGGACTTAAGAGCCAGCATGTAGTAATCGGATGAACATTTAAAACTTTTTGAAAAGCTGTTTCTGAATATATATATATATATATATATATATATATATATATATATATATATATATATATATTTTATTCTTAATAAATGAATTCCTGGTACATATATGCATCATCGCATTGTTAATTTGGTTAGTCGCGTGAATAGCGACGCGTTGTCGTTTTTTTTTTTTACTTAATATTAAGTTCCTGAATAGAAGGGATATGGCATGACTCAAATGCCATTCTCATAACACCTTCATAAGATACTACACGGTATCTCTTTAAATTACAAAACCGTAAGAAAATTCAGATGGTTTGGATTTTTATACCTCCGACTCTTGTAATTGATATTTATTGATCGGCAAGCATTCTTGTATAGAATTAGAGACAGAATTCTCTACGCATAAGCGATGATAGCGTGTTCTCAATATCGTTTAAATTGCATACCGACTTGTTTCATATTGTTGTGAAATCCTAAGCAGTATCCGGTGGTGATGTGTTCCAAGCGAACTGATAAGGATGGGCAATTATTTGATTGGGTGACCAATGCAACAATTCCAATAATTAAACATCGATTTGAATTCACTTCTCCCTGTCTGTCCGGCACAATCCATTGGCGCTTGCAAATGTCTTGGCGGTTTAGGATTCGAAGTTCGTGGTACATTAAGCGCGTTTAAATGGCACGCATCTGGAAGCGTAAAGGTTGGAAATTACACGACTTTTCATCTCCAAGGCGTCTTGGCATGGGATCAAGGTTAACCTGACTAATCTGGTAGCGTCTAAACCGAGTAGAGTTTTCTATCCTCATTGGGTACCCTATAAAATATTCAATATTAGATAATACCTAGAGTTTAAAATCAACCAAGATTTCAGAATTCTTTCAAAGGAGATTCAAACATCGTAACAACTTAGATACATTTGAAGGGATCTGAAACAAGATAATGTGGGCAAAGAAGTTTTACAAAATGACAATACATATACAATCATATTATAATATACAAACACGTATATATATATATATATATATATATATATATATATATATATATATATATATATATATAATGATTTATTTAAAAAAATTATAACATAAGATGTTATATCATCACTACAAAAATAGCCATTTTTGTTTCAACACCTCCGGTGTCTTATCAAGGAAAGTGATGATATTCTATTCTTATACTATTATATACTTGTATATATATATATATATATATATATATATATATATATATATATATATATATATAAACATGCAACTTTAATTTCAGGAAAAAAACATTTCTATGCTAATTTTTCAAGCATACAATGTTCGTTGTGTTTTCCTATGAAAAAAGGCACTTTTCCACACATTTTAACGTACAAGCGGCCGTTTATAATTATGTATAACTCAAGTCATTAATGTTAAGATAAATTAATTACAAAGAAATATATATATATATATATATATATATATATATATATATATATATATATATATAGAAAAAAAGTAAAAAAAGTGTTCAAAGATAATTATCTATTTTGTGAATACCTTGTTAGTAGTACACAATAATTCACACTAATTCGACTGGATAGTTCCAATCAATAATCACTCAATAATCACCGAAGTCAGTAGACTGACACCGCTATTTATACATCTGGCAAAAAATATATATAAGTCCAGTGTCACGATCGAACCTCGGTGTCGGCTGTTACTCATTTTCTCCCACATTTATGTATAACCTAATAGATTTTATCTCAGACATGAAATAACTATCCCGGAAATTCTAGGACATTTATTCTTCTACTGTGTGCCGTATCCCTGGTATTGAACCCACAAAACTTTGGGTATAGTCACTGGATCTAACCGATGCCTTTATCCACTGGGCCATGTGAGTTACAGAGATTAGATTTGAGATCCTATCTCTGTAAATCACATGGCCCAGCGGATGAAGACGTTGGTTAGATTCAGTGACTAGAGTCAAAGAGATCACTTACAGTCCACAGCAGTGGTGAATCAAAACTTGGAGTGTTGAATTAAAGGGAAATAACTGAAACATCCAGAAGAGGCATGGCTGGTGGAACTAGAGCAATCTACCCCGGTGGACAAAATAAAGGGTTTGGTTCGGAATTCCAATCACCTAGAGTCAACAGTCTGAATAATGTAAATAATGCAAGGAATCAGTCTGACATCATGATCAAACATTAGAAAACAATAAGAAGATTTAATGAATCTAAAAAAAAAGATAAAAAAAAACTATAAATATAAAAGTGAACATTGAAGTCAACACCCCGCTGCGGCAGTCTTTTTCATGCTGGTTCGCTTTTATGATGAAACAGAGCGTCGCCTTCTTTATGTGTTGATATATATATATATATATATATATATATATATATATATATATATATATATATATATTCTTTATTTTCACCCGAAATTAAAACGAAGTTTAGAACGGCTCTTGATCATACATTATAAAATTTAATTGTCTGTTATATAAAATTAGAGATCAGTTGGTTTCATCCTTTCAGTAGCGTAAGCGCTATATATATATATATATATATATATATATATATATATATATATATATATATATATATATATATATATATATAAATTTTTAATAGAAGTCAACACTGACGAAGGCATATAGCATGAAACAGACTGTCGACTCTAAGTGTTGACTTCTATGTTCACTTTTATATTTACACACGCTCTATCTCTGATATTGAGCACTTTATCCCATAAATATAGCACACCTTAAGACTATATATATATATACATATATATATATAAATTAATAATGTATAATTTAAAATACGTTTGAGAAGTAATTTATTATTTTTTTTATCGTATTTGGATTCATATCTTCATATATTTGTTGTTATTATCACAAACTTTCAGTCGCTTTACTACTCGGCCTTCTACTATCAGTTGCCTCTTGAACGAGTTACGTTTAAGGATTTTAAGTTTAACCCATTAATCAATCTACGGCGATAGATTGATCTCGCTCCACTGTATACATATATATATATATAGAGAGAGATATCGCTTCTTGTTCTTATTTGGTATTGTCAGTAATTGCTCTCCTTGTTTTCACCTTCTCTCTATACTACCTGATCCAGAGATTGAACTCCTAATTATTATATGAATTTCATCACGAACAAAAACTTTAATCCACTATGTTAGTTTCCCAGAACGTATAGCAGGCCACTCGTATTCAAGGAAACGCGTCTACTTTGTGTTTATTCAACCTGTGGTTTATACTGCAACTATGCTGAGCAGACCTTAGGGAGTTATCTTGCGTGATCAACAATTTGAATAACGCCAGCATATTCTAATTTCTTCTGACTAGCACGTCTATCGAAGCCCCTCACCCCAAGGATTCCGTAAACCCAATTCAAGTCACAAGTCTTGGGTCAACCGTAATATGATTTCAGGCACTTTCCAAATCTCCAATCCGATAACATCCTGATAAATCGACCATGGTGAGATTTGAACCCGGGTCTCATGGTCAGAATTCGATTTGTCTAACCACTTGGCCACATGCCTACAGTCTTTCAGAATAGACCAAAATAATACGAGTTGGATGAAAATAATAACTCCTCCTCCCTGAAATTCATTCAATTTTTTTTTTATTCACATAAATGTATCATTTCGGCTTTATTTTCCTTCAATTTCTATGGCGGCTCTTCTAAATTTTATATTACCGAATTTAATGAAACAGAAGACTCTATTTTCCCGAAACCAACATCTCACTTTTCCCTTCGATGCTGAGGAAGCTGGTAGGTTAATGCTTACCCAGACACCGTATAAGACAATTATTTGTGCCAAAATTTACTGCATAAGTTTGTAATTTTAAAATGTAAATAGTGAGGTTTTATATATCGTCAAATACGTTAGATTTATGCAAATTCTACACGTATGTTTTACAAAATCTTTTATTCATATAGATTACCAGCCACACTTTTCAATCTTCAAAATATTTTCCCTTGACTTACACAGCTTTCAAATCAGATATTCATTGCATTAAAAGAAAGATTCCAAAGTCGATTCGATAAATTAATTCACGACTCTCTTGATATCTTCAAAATGGAGGAACTGTTGAACTGAGAGAAAGCATTGTGTAAAGGAGTACGGCTGATAATCTAAATATGGCAAGTCTGTTGTATAAATTACACATGAAAAAAGCTGTTGTACTAAGATAGCTTATGGTTAGCTGGGAAACCGTTTTTCCAGACGGACGCTTCAAGCAGCAAGTAAATAGCTGCCTTCCTTACTTGGTGGAAATGCCATATTTGTTCCAATGGCTTGTTCAATCGAGCCAGCTGCTCATTGTAATTCTACGATGATCGGATGAAAAGTTAATAGGCTGACTAAGATACTCTCATGGAATGTGACCAAATGGTGTTTATTTTTTTCAATATGCGTCTCCTTGAGGTGTTGCAATGCTTGCATCGCCTAGATGAAGTTGACTTCAACCGGTTGGTCAAAAAAGGAATTAACAGTAGATAGGACGTCAGTATCACTGCGATACCAACTTTTATCCATATTTAAGAGAAGTCACTACTAGTTAATTTTTAAGCCTTTTTGAACGATGAAATGTCAGTTTATATGGAAAGAAACAATGTAGTTGTTAATTTTTTTACCTGTCACTCGTAGGGACGTAGGGATACAATGTGTACTGCGGCCACAATAGAAGTGGTGTTATTTGGGCTAGATTTTGAAATCACGGTTTTTCCTTCTCCTAGACCGTTTGCCACCCGAAGTTATAGAACCCAGTCTGTCCTGCTATGTACCCATAGCTAGGGGGTCGAAGAAGAGAATTTATACATTTCCCAAGGTTATTATCATTTAATAAGTGTTCTAATTACTGCATGCAATGTTTCGCAGCTCCAAAATTTCTCCTTCACTTTTCAGCCCACACTTTTATAGCTGAATCCCTATTGAGACTCGAGCTCACACCAAATCTGGAGTGGAACTCATCTATCCGATCCGTCGGTAAAGAAGCTGAAAAAAATGGCGGGTTCTCTCTAAAGATCCAGACTCCTACAAGTAACTAGATTTACAAGAATCAGATCAAACGAATATTTGAATATTTCGACCTCATCTATGCTGAAGCTTCCGTTTACCACCTTGACAGATTTTAGAAAATTCTGTGGCCTTGTGGGTGATGATCATTTTGCAGTCTACAACACCTTTCCCTTAGACAAAACGTCGCATACCTCTCACTAATTTATCGCTGCTTCTTTTTTTTAATATTGTTCCAATTTCGCTACATATACTCCAGGGCAGACCATTCTATCTAAGACCTGTCACGCCTGGTACACAGGGTTAAATCATCCTACTTTATTTCATATTCCACTGGTAAGGAAGAAGTTCCAGTTTTTTTCTTGGGAACCGCAACTTTTGTGGAGCAGAGACCCACGAAGATCCTGTTTCTATCACTACAATCTTAACTTCTTCAAGTTAACCGTTATCTACAGGGTGATGGAAAAGTAACTTCATGTTTTATGTATGGGTGGACAGCCAGTAGTCCTGATTGAACACTATGTGACTTTTTTCTTTGGAGTTGATTAAAGGAGCAAGTCTACTCTACCAAACGAAGACTTTGGAAGAACTTGAAGGGCGAATGTATGTCTTCCTTACCACAAGAGTTCCATGTGAAATCAGTTGATGCGATTCCTGGGCGAATCGAGAATTTGGTAGCGAGATTTGGTGGCCATATTGAAATTTAAAATAAAACCACATATGAACAGCTTTCCTGTCATATCCATTTCTGGTAAAAATAAATTCATAGTTAATAAATAAATTATATGTATTTTTAATTGGAGAGTTAATTTTCAGTCATTTTGTACTTTCAATACCTTCATTCAGTAGCCCTCTTCATCGGCCGGAGTTTGGGCCTTGTATTAGGGGAACAACAGATAAGGAAATCTAAAACAGGTTTTCTGCGTTCCTGTAATTCGTTCAAAATATTCGTTTCGAATACAACAAACACAGCGATCTTAATCATCTATATTCAGTTCGGATTAAAATATCCCAGACTATAAACGCAATGTAGCTCTCATTATATTCTTTTCTCCGTTTTTGTCATTAGTTCTTGCTGCCAACGCCCTTAACAGAATTGTCCAACGAAGAATTTTCTTTTTCGTGGACGTGAAAGACATCTGTAATTTCCAAGGCAGTGTTAATTTCTGAAGTACATATGGAGTTCATTATTATTTTTATTTCTTCAACCCCGCCCAAGCAAAGCAATAATTTCACTGCGACGCTGTGGGGAGGTTTACATGAAGTGAAAGACAATGAGAAGTCCTTAGTGCGAAGTGAGGAATTGAACAATACAAGAACAGGAATCTGGAAGATAGAAGACGGCGTTTACCGTTGCATTTAAATCTTTGAAGATTGTATGGGTGTGACAAAATAGCAAGAACTCAAAAGGGGAGTTCCAGGTAGGATGTGCGAGAAAAAAATAGATTAGAACTGATGGTTGGATATATAGGGTGTTTCATTAAAACGGATTATATATAAGGGTGTTTCATTAAGACGGAGTATATATAAGGGTGTTTCATTAAGACGGAGTATATATAAGACGGGTCAAACTCAGCAGTGAATAAATCGGTGTCATTGGTGACAATTTATTTATTTTTCTATTCGATCACGTTATTTAAGTCACAGTAACCTATGTGTGAAAAATAGTATCGCCAAAATATCTGCCAAATCTGAAAGAAAAAATCATTAGACGCTTAAACTTAATTCATCTTAAAATCGGTCTAAGTTACTGCAAAACTCTTTAGTTATATTAATAGTAAAACAGTGAAACCTAATGGCCAATCTAGTAGCACGCTTAAATTAATGTAGCCGGCGTACTAGAAAGAACAACTCGACATAGCAGCTGTCTTGACGATATTTGAAGAAAAAGACAGACCAAAACCACGCCACTACGATACGAAAGTGACTGAAACCGAGATGCCAAGTCAGGATCATTACAGAACTTTGAATTTTAAATACTGAAATGTATACTTACCGGGTACATCATACGTGTACACTAGTATCAAACTAATCTGAACTCTTTTGGTAATGATGTCAGAGCATGTATTAATTGCTAAACAGGCAATACTATCTGTCTATATTTCTGACATGATGTATTATGTATACTATTTACATTGTTCGGACTATCATCCTCATCTTTGTTGCAATATTTATCACAACGTTTCGGCCTTTGTACGCACCGGCCTTCTTCAGGTGGTTGTAATGTCAAACTGAACCCTTTATTTTTCTCGCTGGGGTAGACTGTTGTAGTTCCACGTGCTATGTCTAATGGATGTCAGTTATCAGTTATCTCCTGTTAATTCCCCTCTCCAACTGACAACGGCCGAAAAGTTGTGATAAATGTGGCAACAATGATGAGGATGATAGTCCGAACCAGGCAAATAGTATACAGGCAATGCTAGTTGAACTAGAGGTAACCCAGTACACGGCTCAAGAGCCATTCAAAGAAGAGTGTGATATAAATGTAAGAGGACGTGAAGAAGTAAAGATTATGTGGATAAGTTGAAGAGGTAAAAGTTGAAGTGTTCGGAAAAGCATCCAAGCGGGAAATGTTTCGACAAGGTAGCAGTTTCTGGAAAAAATTGTCTCAGCGAAACTTCCTCTTTGCAAATGGAATACGGATGTTATGACTATGACGTGACACCGTGGACGTAGGTTCTACCTGTATATGTCAGAGATAGTGGACCTTAAGAATGAATCTCATCTGGACGGTTGTCAGCAAAATGACAAATGAGTTGCGATAAGAAAGTGTATAATACTTGCTTGTCATATGAAAGTACTCTTAGGGAGATCGTTACTACTGAGTACTGAATTTGATTTTCACTAGGTGACTTATACCTGTATTGTTGTGTTAAACTAAGCAAGCGATTTTTTTGAAGCGGGTCGTTTAATGTTTAACGAGTTATTTGTCTGTATTTCTGAGATGAGAAATATTTTAATTAATAATTTAATTAACTACGCTACATTAGACAGAATGAACGGTGGAGTAGGGGATGGCGGCTCGGATCGAGGAATCGAATTCCTGTCGAATACATTCACTTACGTGCTAATATCCTTGGGAAAGTTATGACCCCCCCTAGCTACAAGTAAATAGCAGGGCAGACCGGGTTTTGTAGCCTTGGATGGCAACTGGTCTACTGCAGAATGAAATGACAACCTACTGCGGGAAAAACTGCCTTGTCAGTCATGTATCGAAAGATACATGATCGCCTAAGTGTATATCACGCATGGCACATAACTGACTGGAATTACATTTTTCAGACTGTTGTCCTGATATTTGTTGCCATATTCAAGACGTTTCGGTCGATGTACGCCCCGGCCTTCTTCAGATTTTATCCTTTGATGACTAGTGAATAAAAGCGTCGGTTGAATCCAGTGGCTTGACTGAAAGATTTGTGATTTCCATACCTGTCTACAGCAGAGGTAAACAAGAACCTGGAGTGCTGAGTTAAAGGGAGATACTGTTACATCCGAAATGGCACGCGGAACTAGAACAATCTGCCCCGGTGAGCGAAATAAAGTGTTCAGTTCGAAATCCTCATCCCCTGAAGAAGGCTGGTGCGTACCAGGGCCGAAACGTCGTGAATATGGCAACGGAGATGAAACCGAGAGTCCGAACAATGTACATAGTGTAAATAGTTTCACGAGTTAGTTTGGTCGACCATGGCAATTTAGTTGTGAGTTCTAACCTTACTTAGTGCTTAGCAAGACAAAGGTAAACATTTCATTAACACCTAGCAGACTCGGAGTTTTCTCCTGTCATGATGAACAGGTATAATCTTTGGAGGTCTCTTGCTTTGAACGTCTGTTGGAAGTATCTTTCACCTCAGCCTTCATGTTGAGCTCATGTATACGAGGCTCCATGCCTAGTATCACTTCAGAAAGAATCTGACACCTCCTGACATGCTCTATATTTCTAAGAAGCAGATCAGACCAACAATTCGTCATTGATGCCATACCTGGGCAGGAGTTGCTCAGCCATCTCTTTCCAGCATAGAGAGAGTCCAAATGTCTTGTTGGAGATTAATTATTTTCCAACCTAACAGGCCTTTCCCACAGGTGCTACGTCGCAAGCCTCTCGCCATTTCATCGCTGTTAGCATGGACAATGATCTGACGAATTACATTACTTAATTCAAACAGTATAGACCGGCTATAAGGTCGAATCATGTTCATCACTTTCGTAGTCAATTTGCAAGTAGGAAGTTCCATTCGAAACGCTTCTTCTCAAAACACGCTAATTTTGGGAGCAAACTCCCAAGTGGATGCTTTCCCAATTCATTCACTTGTAATCTCTACACATCAAGGCTCAACTGTTAACAAATTAAAGCAACTCTAACATGCGTTTTCATTGGGGTGGGGTGATTTTTACTGGGTGGAAAACAAAAAAAAAACTTATTGGATAGTTGCTAAACGCCATGATTGCTCCTGTCCTAGAGAGACATTATATATTTAAAAATGGCTACTTTACCCTCAACATTATTGTGGATATATGAAAATAATATTATTGTACAGGTATGGGCGAGTTAAAATATTTCTCCTATTTGTTTTTATGTGGATGCAATGCCTAGCGTCAAACTCGTCAAGAAATATCTAAACTTACAGTTGTATATAAACGTTTTCTAAGATCAATGGCTAAAAATGGTTTTGAGATCATCTAGAATCCTGCCTCTTCGAATGTTGTAGACAGTGCACAATCACAAAGAATATTACCAAATAACGGAAACTACATCACTTGTGTACTTACATCCGCAACATCGTCATCATCATCTTGCGGCCTCAGCCGAGATTGAACTCACCAATACTTTGATTGGTGTAGTTCATAATCTTGTCAAATAGCTGAATTCTTGATGCTTCGCTAGGGCTATCAAGGGTATTTTTTATCGTGACACCATCACTAAATGGATTGCCAACCAAGGCTCAGAGAGACTCCATTCGCCCTCATCTAAGAGCAGGTTTGAATTCAGAGTTTTCCTTCTCCTAGACCAGTTGCCATCCAAGACTATAGCACCCAGTCTGTCCTGTTATTTACCCATAGCTAGAGGGAGAAGATAGAGGATTCACACCTTTCCCAAGGGTGTTAGCATGTAAGTGAATGTGATGGACTCGACTGGGATTCGAACTCGGCTCTCAATCCAAGCCGCTATCCATTACGGAAACATAGATAACAGCCACTTGAGGAACTTATTTTCCTGAAAAATATTTCTAGAGAAAGATTCTATAAATTTCAAGCTGCAGAAGAACTTGCTGGTCGGTCAATGAACACCAAAGGTTTCTTTATAAGTAAACTATTAAAATTAATATTAGCAATATAGATGAGAACAGATACTACACATTGATTCCATCGAGGTAAAAAGGTAGCACTGGATGCACAGTTAATAAATACCGAATGTTTTTTTATAAGGTAATGGTTTTTAATATTATCGTTATTACATACATGCGAATAGAATTAATCATTAAAACTTGGTGGTATGTACATCTACTGACTCTACCTTTCGCTAAAACTGCGAATCATTAATCTCATAGCTTAAATCTTAGTTATAAGTGTGCAAAGTTTCTGCGACCAGCATATCTCGTATCGTCCACGCAGGGTTTAATCAAGAGATACACATGGTAGTTGAAATCTCAATGGGGATTAGGTATCAATTTTGTGACGTTTCTGTGACGATCGCGTTGTTTCTAAGGAGAATGAAAATGAGTTATTTTCGTCTAAGATAAGAAATGGACTGGCAGTTTCTCTACGTAAGGAAACGACATTTTCGTGGCTACAGTGAACAGATGAAGCGGATAAACCTATCTAGCTCCAATATGTCTTGTATTATGTTTATATTATTCCTGAATAACTATATATAAGTCGAACGAAGCGGGCTCGCTTGATAAATGATGCGGGCTAGTTCGACATATTGGCTTAAGAAGAAGAAAGAGAAAGTGATGGGCAACAGCAACGTAGGAAAAGAGGACTATACAGTAAAGAATTAGCTTATAAAATCCAAAGAGAAACACATTTCCCTAACTAGCAATAGTTTATGCACCAAAATCGAGAATGGATATGGACGCAAGGGATTTTTAGTGTCATGAATTCTTTAAGACGTTATCTAAAATGCATATTACAATTGGCCTGATGACAATGCAGGTGGTGTGATGGATAGCGATTCGGAACGGAAAATCGTAGAGCTGATTTCGAAATCCAAAAGTGCCCGTTGAATTCACTTTCGCACTAATACCTCTGGGAATGTTATTAATGGGTAAACAGGATAGATACGTATCTGTTTATCTGCACAATGTTATGATAGTGAATGATAAAATGGAAATTATTATATACAACGTATTTCCTCATCTGGAAAGGATTAATCGGCCTAAATTGATGTACTTTGTTCATGGAATTATATATATATATATATATATATATATATATATATATATATATTATTCCTTCGTTATTTTATAAGAGTTTCACGTTTCAAAAGGAAGAGCCGAAAACTTCAATATAATTATTAGATTAAATTGAATTAAGATATCAAGATCTGTTGGATTCAAAAAATTTCGCTCGAAGATGAAACATTTGAACTCAGAGTTGTCCTTCCCCACGGCTATAGCACCCAGTCTGTCCTGCTATTTATCCATAGCTAGAGGATTCACACGGTTTCCAAGGGTATTAGCACGAAAGTGAATGTAATGGATTCGACTGGAATTCAAACTTCAAAACTCCGATTCCTCAATCCAAGCAATAAAAATACATGTCGAACCTCGAATATAAGATATTTACAGATTATTAAAAAATCCATCCATATATATAAATATATATATATATATATATATATATATATATATAATATATATATAATAATAATAATAATAAAATATATATATATATATATATTATATATATATATATATATATATATATATATATATTTATACACGTTCCATTAAATAATATAGACAAGTGTTGTCTATTTATTTTATGTAAATTTTTTTCGTAACATCTGATAAGTTTAATAACATTATCGTTAAACGAAGACAGAAATTCACAATATTGATCCATATTTTTTAAGTTTCTTACTTAAGCTTTATTTCATTATGTAAACATGTATATATATATATATATATATATATATATATATATATATATATATATATATATATATATATATATATATATATATATATATATATATATATATATATATAATAAAAAGATGTATATATATATTAAACAATAAACGGGTATAGCAAGAATGCAAAAAGGATTTTCCCGGAATTGTCTATGCGGCATAATTTGGAAACGTTTTTCGAAGCTGAAGTATTTCAGCTGTTTTTTTTAACTAACATAAGGATATCATCAGCATATCTTAGGTAGATGGATGATTTTTGTTTTTTTTTATAATCTGTAAATATCTTATATTCGAGGTTCGACATGTAGAAATTGCTAAAGGCCCGGATCAAGTACTGAACCAATGGAGACAAACATCACGTTGTATATATATATATATATATATATATATATATATATATATATATATATATATTATTATTATCATGATACAAGAAAAAGAAACCAGTAGTACATAATTCAAAAACGTTGAGGTTAATTTCATGTAGTTTTTGCAGGGTAGTTATATCTTTTAGTTTCCTGTTTGTTGCTGTTAAGTGTGTTCAATTTTTCTTTGCCTATTTCAATATATATATATATATATATATATATATATATGGGGGTGTATTCAAGTTAACAATATAGAGTTAAGAAATAAAATGAAACTTTAAAAATTTATCTTAGCATCTTCAAGTTTCGCAGATTTTATCTGTTCATCAGGGTGTTACATATGTTGAAACTTAGCAACAAATATCAACTATATTGCTTTAAAGGCGTTCCAAGATACAGATCAGGCTGATAATGGATTACTACTGCCATAGATGGGAAGTAGCTGCCCAGCCATCGCTTTCTAGTCTCAATAGAGTCCAAAAGTGTCTCCGCTTCCTTGTGGGTGATAAACTATGTTCCTCCCTACAACCCCTTTTCCACAGTCGAAACATTGTAAGCCTCTTGCAGGTCTATCGCAAATTTCCATGGAATTATGTTCAAAGTTATTAAATGTTGCAGTTTTTAGTGTATATTATGTAACTAGTGAGCTAGCCCAAATGACTTGACTCACTTTATAGTTCATCAATAGAAGGTTAACAAATCAGAAGACGTAGAATATCCAATCCGTCGTGTATAAAGGCGGCCATTTTGTTTACTCTCTCCGAATGTCCAGTGCCAGCTTGTCAGGCGAAGAGGAACAGAAGGACGAACTACGCTCTGCTACTTTTACCAAAATATCCACTGCTAACCTGAACAACGCTTCCCTAATGCCTTCGATATATTCACTGCTAATCTCTGGATTCTATACTCAAAGACGACCGTCATCATGAACTACACTAAATTCCGTAGTTCCGCCACTTCTAAACTTCACGGCGAAAATCCGACATACTACACAAGCTGTAGCCAACCACTCTATCCCTTTCATATTCCATTCATGAGATGTACGTTGCACATGAGTAGCTTCTTCTCCCCAAATCGCTGCTTTGTGGAACAGGTTCCCAATGGGAAGCTTGCTGGTTACAACAATCTTAACATGTTCAAGCTTCTAGTTAATCATTATTGATACTTGTAGCCAATTCCAGACAGTTGGCTATCAACCAATGGGGGTCAGAAACCAAAAAAAAAAAAAAAAAAGAAGATAGAAACCGTGTGCCAACAACTGTCGTAAGATTCCAACCGACAATGTAGTAATGAAAAAAAAATGGTCAGAAATCCAATCTTCTCTACGCAACAGCAGAAATATAGTTCCGTCCAACAAGCTCAAAAATGGTTCTATCCGGTAAGCAAAAACAACGGCCTTTATTCACCTAACCATTTTTCTGATTGGCCACGTCATTTAGGGAGGAAAGAACATTAGTATAGTTTCTACGACACTTAAAGTAGCATATTTTTGCTAACTATTTTTTTAAAAATTCTCCTTCGGTATACCACACATAAAACACGAACTCTTTTTCGTGGTAAATGATTTTCTCTTTCGCTACAACATCCTATCCTTTGTAGCTCTATTCAAATCTTATCTCGCTCATTTCCTTTTATGTCAGTTCGTTAAGGACGTTTCTCTAAGTTTCCCTCTTACTTTTAATATGTCAAGACAAGAGGGTAAATGAAAGTGGGATGAAAGAACTAACAAACAAATATGAACAGACACAACAAGTGAGAAGATATGACACCGAAATCCGAAGTCGCATTTGAAGAGCAAAATATATCTTCCAAAGTCTAAATAACCTATTAAGGAACAGGAAAATTTAGTTAGAAACAAATAGGAAAATACTTACCTGCTGTGTAATATTAGTAATCACATACGGCAGCCAAATTCCCCACAAAGGAAATAGAGAATGGGTTCTGCAGAAAGATGGAATTCTATGCATGGATCTGTTGAATAGAGGAATCTTACGAAGAATGGTAGCAAAATGATGATGTTACCTATAATCAAAAGAAAGACGTGACATTTCTAGGACACGTTAGGAGCGAGGAAAGCTTGCTAAATCTGACAACCACAAGGCATATCCCCATAAACTTTACAGTGTATCTCATATTTTATAACACTCGACTTCGAATGGGTATTGGGCTTTATACAAAGTGAAGATTAATGTAAAAAGATTACATAAAAACAGTTCTTGAAATTGCAGCCTCTCATTCAGCCATATTTAGCATGATGTTAAGTCTTTATAATCTTCAATGTAATAAGCAACCTTACATCAAGTTATGCACTCGACAGACACTAATTTCTAATCTTGACTGATTAACTCATTGAACATTTTTCAAAAGACTTACTAAACCGCCTCCCCAACGATAACCGATTAAACAGGCCCCGATATTTCAGGGATTTTTATTTATTGTGAAGCGTTTGTTTCGAAACCAAAAATACTTGAATAAAAACTTGTCATTCATTTTCTGCTACATTTAATTATGCACACACACACACACACACACACACACACACACACAAACATACACATACATATATATATATATGAATGGAACAGACAATGAATGACAAGTATATATATATATATATATATATATATATATAAACAAATGACGTCACACATCATGTAATCCGACAATTATTTTAAGACGTTGTTTATGTTTATATGTTCTTTTTATAGATACAAATATTTAAGTAAAAAATGTTTTAAATTAATTATCGGACTTTGTCCATTTCATAATGTGTGACATCAATTGTTTACATTTGGATACACCTCGAGCAGATATGAATGTACGAGAGAAAACCATGGCGATTTGTAGTTTAAAAACAGTAAAATCAACTTTGCTAAACGAAACGCTCCTCTGTGGCTCAATCTGTAAAGCATGTCTGCCTATATGACAGTTCCGTATAGGATACAGTTTCGATTCCTGTCGAAGTATGCACATTTCCTATGAGAATTTATCGGACATTCAGACCGGTAAAAGTCGTTAATACTGTTTATTATAAACAAAGCTTTTACTTAGATCTATAAAAAGAACATATAAACATTAAAAATGTCTTTAAATAATTGTCGGACTTTGTCCATTTCATTATATATATATATATATATATATATATATATATATATATATTGTAGTGCCGCGACTACATTTTCTCCAATTCTAATTGGTCAATAAATACATACTAAAAAATAACAGGACAATTTATCTATCGCATTCCACCATAGTAAATTTGTTCCTACACTTTGTTCAAAAACTAGCTTTGCTACAAACTCGCTGATTGGTCCATTTTGCGTCCAATCGGATATTTTTCATGTATATTCAAAAATGTACTCCAGCGTCTCTGCTGGGAGCCACCCGAGGTAGTATAAATATTGGATGCATTCCAAAAAACCAGTTAGTAGTAGTTCCAGAACCACAGTCGAGTGTACCCGGAGACAATAGCTCTCACCTGCTCGCTCGTATATTTCATCCTACTCCCTTCGCAAGTACATACATACAATACTTTATTTGATACACCACCAGTTCTCAGCGGACACACCAAGTTAAATCAACTTTGTAAGTTGCAACAACTGAACAATTTTCTGAAAGAAATATTCTATTTTCAACACTGAACTCTGAAATTTTTACTCAGACAAATCTTCTTTAAGATATTTCCTTACAGTCAAGAGGAAGCTACTTTTTTCTCCCCTTTTCACTCATATTACAACTACTTTGTATTATTGTTGAATTTAATATACATGTATTTCTTCGTTAAACAAAATTGGTTCTCATTGTTTTTTCCTTGATGTTTTAAATATTATGTATGAATGTTTATTGCCTTCTCAACACGCAGCCACATTATCTATTTAACCCATTCAACATTGGTGACCACAACACTAAAGATGTAATGTATTCTCCAATTGGTCAACCTGACGTTCTAATCAACATTCTACAATATATATATATATATATATATATATATATATATATATATATATATATATATATATATATATGTTTGTGTGCGTGTGTGTTGCCGTAATTATTTATTCATTTATTGATATATACATTGAATAAATTTGATGAAGAATCGCTCAAATACAAGATTCAGTGACGAATGCGTGCAATGTAGATAAATTTACAAATGTTTAGACTCGAGGGTTTGTCGGACTTAAATATGCAAACGGGAGCACGTGGGTAAAGGTTTGTTCTCGAAAAAAAAAGTACAACAATGTCTGGATTTCTTTCATTTGGCGGGCAGAGGAGTGGTTTATTCTTCAAATTTTATCATCGCCACGTGAAGAAATGCTAATATTTATTCCTTACATTACGTCTTTACAATCCACTATATATTTGCCATTTCTCTGCTGGGCATCTCATTCAAAATCTTACTTAATGTGTACGGGTTTTATGGCGAAGCTAACATCATACATATTTTATGAGATTTTTAAGTAATCATTAAAATATATGTAAATGACATATGCAATTTGATATATCTCTCCTTATCTATGATTTGCTATCTACGAATATATATTCAGATATACGATTGTCTGTCTCTTATATATATATATATATATATATATATGTACAAAGGTGAGTCAAAAATTACACCTTCTCCATAACACTGCCTTATGCTCATGTTTGCTTATAGTCGGGATTATTGTGGTCAGGTGATCGCTGTTTGAGTTCTACGGCGCATGTTTTATTGCTGCTGTTACAATGTAAACATGCCCGCTCCACTATCAGTGTCCATCAAGGAGAAACAAGGTGCAGTGATCCGATTTCTCTGGTCGAAAAGTGTACCAGGGACTGATATTCTTCGGGGTCTTTTAACACAATACGGCAACTGTGCATTACTGCATAGAAATGTGTATGAGTGGATCAAGAAGTTTAAAAGTGGCCGGAGAAGAATGACACACGCAGTAAGAGTAAGATGCCCGTCAACCTCTACCACTGTTGAGGATAAACAAGCTGGAGAGATGGTAATGGCAAACTATTGAGTTATCATCGATGAAGTAGCATGTGTTCTACAGATTCGGATCATAGCTCTTTGTTCGTCCTTGGTGTACATTGCTACCGGAGCGGCCATGTTTACATTGTAACAGGAGCAATAAAACATGGGCGATCAAGCTAAAATTTCGATACCGTTACCACAATATTAACAAGTATAAGCGCGCATGAGCACAATACAGTGTGACAAACGTAAAAAAATATGTCATGGAGGATAAAGTTTGACTTACCTTTACATCTATGTAAGTAGGTTGGTAGATATTTACTATGCTTTTCGCAGAGGAGTCCTTTTCTTAAACATCTATAGCAAAAAAAAAGAAAAAGCTTTAAACGCGACACTTGTAGCCAATTCAACAGTTGGGTATCAACCAATGGAGTCAGAACAAAAAAAAATCTTTGTCCCAACACAAAGTTCAGTTGAAAATCTATTGTAAGAGTCCAGCAAGTAACGTATTAATTAAAAAAAGGGTTCGGAAATCAATCTTTTATTCACAGCAGCAGAAACACAGTTTCGCCCACCAAGTTCAAAAATCGTTCTACCCGGTAAGCAAAAACAATGGCTTTATTCACCGAGCAATTTTTCTGATTGGCCACGTCATTCAGAGAGGAAAGAACATTAGTATGGTTTCTACGACACTTAAAGTAACATGTTTTTTCTAACTAGTTTTCAAATTCTCCTTCGGTAGACCAGACCCAGAACACGAACTCTTTTTCAAGATAGACGATTTTCTCATTCGCCTTAACATCCTATCCTTTGTAACTCTATTCAAATCTTATCTCTCTCATTTCCTGTTGTGTCAGTTCGTTAAGGACGTTTCTCTCTGATCCCCTCTTGCTTTTAATATGTCTAGACAAGATGTTAAATGAAAGTGGGATGAAAGGACTAAAAAGCAAATGTAAACAGACACAACAAGAAGTGAGAAGATATGACACCGCATTTGAAGAGCAAAATATATCTTCCAAAGTCTAAATAGCCTATTAAGGAACAGGGAATTTTAATTGGTAAAATAGGAAAATACTTACCTGTTGTGTAATATTAGTAATCACATACGGCAGGGAATTTCCCCACAAAAGAAATAGAGAATGGATTCTGCAGAAAGATACTGAGAATTCTATGGATAGATCAGTCGAACAAAGGAATCTTAAAATAATGGGAGCAAAAAGATGATGTTACCTATAATCAGAAGAAATACGTGACATTTCTAGTACACATTATAAGTAAAGAAAGCTTGGAAAATCTGACAATCAGAAGATATATTGAAGGCATGATTAATACAAGGAAGGATGCCTCAACATTTATTAAAGGTGTCGGTCCATGTAACTTACAGGAAAATTCGAACTGAACCGTTTATTTAATGTGCGTGCATATATTAATCTTGCTGTACTGGCCATGTCTAGGATTATGTCGTCCAGTTCTTTTTTTTATTTTAGGATTGCCCAGTCATAGTTTGCGCTGTTTCCACCGTGTCTAATTATACACTGACAGACCCAGGGATTAAATTCACAATAACTGTATCGTCATAGAGGAAAGTTCGTCCGAACAATTACAGTGGGAATATTTAGAGAATAAGCATAAGGAAGCTACGTTACGGGGGTGGGAAAGTTACTGAGACAGATATGGTATGTCAGCACCAATAAAATTGCAGATTCTTCTTTGGATTTTATCAAGATAAATTCATAGCAGGAGCACAATACCATACGTGCCAGCAATATTCAATGCGTAGATTGGGCACCTCAAGACGGTGTAATGGTTAGAAAGCTTGTCACGTTAGAACAATTACGACTGAGTAGTGAGTTCGATCCTCACTGGATGCCACCTACTTTATGCCTTGTGCCACATCTAATCTACGCTTGGAAAATCACAACATTCAATGCGTATATGAATGTAAAACTTATATATGTATCAGATAGATTCTGGAGAAAAAAATTATCTAGCACGACATAGTGAACCAATTGAGCAGAACTAGCAATTGATTCAATAAAAACTTTCCACTGCATGTCAGAGGACATGTTTGCTATTGGAGGCGACCTTTCCCCGTTGTGCATTGACTAAGTCTATGCAGGAAGTATTTACATAATTTATATTTATTCGATTTAATTTTACGGAAAATGGCTCCAGATTAAAAAGGAACATTACAGTAATTCTCAAAGGGGAAGTCAGTGATTTTTCTAAGCCCCTGGGAATGAAAGTACAGTGTACAGTATAAATAGAAATCACAATTACTAAATCACCAACTTCACGCCGTCCTGGGTATGGCGATAAACTACGTCTAATAGAAAGGCCTCTGATCAGGAGGTTTTGAGGTGCGTGGAACCACCTCTTAATTCCTGCTGTTCCCGGGTCCACCCTGACCAGGGTTGATAGCACCTGTTAGGGTCCCAGCTATGGGCAAATAGTTAACCCTCAAATCGGGGTCAAAATACTATGAAATTTAAAAAAATAGGTTTTAACACCAGAAATGCTTTAGAAAAAAGTATTAACAGCAATAATTTTTTGAAGGAAAAAATTATTACCAGCAATACATTTTTTAAATTATCAGCAATACATTTTTGAAAAACTATTACCAGCAGTACATTTTTACAAAAAAAATATTACCAGTAATACATTTTTGAAAAAAAATTATTATCAGCTATACATTTTTGAAAAAATAAAATATTAGCAGCTATATATTTTTGAAAAAATTTTACCAGAAACAGATTTTTGAAGTTAAAAATATTACCAGCAACGCATTTTTGAAAAAAAATGTTACCAGCAATACATGTTTGGAAAAATATTACTAGAAATAGATTTTTAAAGACAAAATATTACCAGCAATATATTTAAAGGAAACATATTACCAGCAATATATTTGAAGGAAAAATATTACCAGCAATATATTTGAAGGAAACATATTACCAGCAATATATTTGAAGGAAAACTATTACCAGCAATATATTTGCATGAAAAATAATACCAGCAATATATTTGAAGGAGAACTATTACCAGCAATATATTTGAAGGAGAACTATTACCAGCAATATATTTGAAGGAAATATATTACCTGCATTAAAAACGTGTCGGCATTAAATAACCTATTGAACCTATTGATATGCTGTAAAACAAACCAAACCCAACCAAGCCAAATTCACGAAGCAACGATTCAATCCAATAAGCTACAGTCCTGTTGGGAAATTCTCTATGTAGAATAGAGAACCTACTCTTTCTGACGTGCCCTGTAGATTTAATAAAGTGTTTATTTAGAAATTAACTGTACATTACACGGATCAACATATAGCGAAGGGCACAGATGAGAACAATAATCCCTATGTAAATGGAGATTATACTACTGAAATCATAATACACAATTCTTCGGATGTATAATTCACAAGAAATACATATTCTTGATAAATTTGAAAAGAACCATTATCATTGAACGATGTTTTGTGACGTACAGTGGCCATTAATGATAAAGTATTACTCAAGACTTCAATGTTAAGATAAAACAGTATTTAATTACAACCGCAAATAAATACTTAACAAGAACAAATAATTAATAGTCAAGCAAAGATAATTAACCATTTCAGGGAATACCTTGTTAGTAGGGCGGCTTGGCTTAACGTCCAGTAAATCCTAAATCAAAACCCAAATCATCGACGTAATTTAATTCGCACTAATTCGACTGGATAGTTCTACTCAATAGTCATTCGATAATCACTCAATAGTCACCTCAGTCAGTAGCCTGACACTTCTATGTATTTATCTGGCGGAAAATATTTATTCATAAGTCCAGAGTCTCACGCTTGAATCTCAGTAGTTTCTTATTTCCTCCTGTATGACACTACGCAAGCATATCTATCTTATATATCTATAAGTCTACCATTTGTCCATGCTTAGAATATTGCTACCATATATAGTCCAGTGCCCCTGCTATTTACCTTTATAAGATACAAAGAAGAAACTGTAATATTATTAGTCCTGATCTATCGACTCGGCTCCAGTCCCTTCCCTGTAGCCGTGAAGATGCTCCTCTATGTATTTCTATAAATAATTTCATGGTACTTCTTCGAATGTTCTCATCGCTATGGTACCTACAGTTTTTTAATTGAAGCACATCACTAGACTAGCGTCAAGATCTCAGCAATTATCAGCTGAGCTGGCTAGATGTAGCCGTAAATTCTATGCTAACTGTTTTTCTATCACAGTTCTCGCACGTGGAACTCCCTTCCGGCTCCTTGCTTTCCATCCAACCTTAATCTGTAAAAAATTATATGCAATGTCAAAACTCTGTTTATTGTTCAACTGATTACTCCCTTCTGCTTTTACTCAGTATTAATGTTTCTGCTCCTAATCCTTCCACACCCTGTAACCTCCACTACTTTGTTTGGTGTGATTCCGATTAAAAATAAAATCAACTTCATGAGAAGTGAAATTATGATTTGCTCCAATGGGAGTTCAACCGAGAGACGTTAACCACAATCAGATTCGACTTGTTACGAGTCAAACCAGCACACGTGATTGGATTACTCGCAGCAAATGGCGATGATTACAGAGCATTGCTGAGTGGAGAGTTTTGTAGACTGAGGTATACTGCTAAGGTGATAGTTCTCTTCATGGACTGAATATGTGGGCCTTGAAATCAGAGTATATCGGGTGGGGGCTAACTTAGAGGGGGGTGAGCTCCGTTACCCATGAATCTATATCTATTGCGCATTTTTATCAGCATTTCCAAAATTCTTCGCATTAGTGAAATCATTCACTGTCTTTCTTTTTTTATATTGTAAAAAATATCAGTTAAGGGAAAACTGACCGCTGACACTGAAAACTAATCTAGAAACATTCCACTATCACCGTTCAGACCCAGAACTTCCACCATTTGCGGCAGACGGATGTTCCTTTAGGGCGGCCCAAGTCTTGAAAACCTATTGGGACTTAAACTCAGCTTAAACATCAAATAGATTTCGTACCTACTTAGTGAAACTGAGCCAAGTAATCTCTTTCCAACTGAAAAAGTCTCTCCGTACAAGCAGCACCGCGTTCAGTCGGGAACACCCTATTCTGTATCTTTCAATATTTCTGAGATGAGGTACACTATTTACATTTTTCGGACTATTGTACTCATCTTTTTCACCATATTTATTACAACGTTTCGGCCGTTGTACGATCCGGCCTTCTTCAGGTGGTTGGAATATCGAACTGAACCCTTTATTTCGCTCACTGGGGTAGGCTGTTCTAGTTCCACGTGCCATTTTTAATGGATGTCAGTTATCAGTTATTTCCTGTTAATTCCCCTCTCCAAGATCTCCACTGCCTTAACCGGGTATTGAACTCACACTCTTTGGGTCCTGTCACTGGATCTAACGCATTTATCCACTGTGCTATGTGTCCTTGATAACTGACAAGTGTCGCCAGGGCCTTGGGCAGGGTGAACATTATTGGAAAAATATAAAATATTGTCCCCCTATCCAATACCGAGGGCATACTGTAGCATAGTAAGTACATCCACTCTGAATGGAACACGTTTTTAGCGAACTAATGTCTCCGCTTAGCAGTGGACAGCATTGTCTGTCTCCTGGACCCAAAAAGTTCCCAGTTTCGATTTCCCACTAAAAGCCAAATGTAATCTCGGTAAAATGTTTTCTTTTAACAATAAAAGACGCAACGCTTGATGTATTATCGACCAATTTATATTGCCGCTAGCAGGGACGTGTTACTTACCACTTCTCAACAACAGAGACGGCACAGTGTGAGAGAGAGCATACCTTCTCCAGCCTAAATAGGACATCTGCTCGCTACCGAGACAACAACCTCCTTGAAGAGTCTTAGAACGCCGACCTCCATTTTTTTGTTCGTTGCTGATTAGTCAATTTAAGGACCAATGAAAAGACCTCGCCACATTCGTACCTTTTCTATGCGTGACTTGTGACCATCAACTGACGCTTTAAAATATAACGCATTTCATAAATACGCTATACATCAAGTAAGTGTCCTTGTTAGTTAAGATCATTTTTGTCCTCCTAATCCTTACGCTTAAATCAATCTCTTTTACACCCACAATGTTGCAATCTATTCTCTAATGTATGACGCAAATATTGTCATTTGTGTCGCCTTTTCGGATACCAAATTTTTTACAAATTCATCTTCCTTGGCGATGCAGTCCGCATGAAATATTCAATCTATAATCTAGCGAGGAACATTAAAAAAACAAAAAAAAAACAATCTTTTTCTTAAATACAAAAGGGTGCGTTAATGAATGCCACACTCATACGCAGAAAAATGCTTTCAGTCGAATATTCTGAAAGACTTTCTATGGAAATCTTGCATTTATCTCGTTTTAAAGTGAAAGACTCCAGAGATTACTGATTTAAAAATAAAATCATAAGAAGTAAACAAAAAAGACAACAGAAATAATAACATAATTAATTGCACCCATTATGTTCCTTGGTTTAGCCAAGAATGTGTATGAAGTGTGGAGACATGAACAATTTGCCAACATCATTTAAAGTTGTGTGAAAAGTCGGGGGTTTCATCGAGAAAAAGAATGGTACAGCTCTAAACCCGAGGAAAAAAAGTCAGTCAGAAATATTTCAGAGTTTGTCGGATATTTCAGTATATGCAGGTGATAAACTGGAGAGCAAAGAATATTACACGTCGTTGCAAGATAAAATTAAAGAAAAGGTTTAATCATTGGTACAATGTACCCTTCAGAAACGAGGATTGAAAGAGGAAGAAAATAGAATTAAACAACCATGGCTCATTGCATTTTCAACTCGCAAGGCTTTTCGTACCAGATTTGTTTAGTGCACATGGTACGATGCCTGGCAGAAGGTAGACATGGATAAATAAAAATAGCGTTGATATTCCGGTGGAATTGTTACAGACTCTTATGTCAGAGATAATCAGGGAAATAAAGCCAAAGGAAGATTTTATAATAATTAAGGCATCAGTTTGTTAGACGATATTGATGCAGTAATGGCGAGTATTTGATTTTCTCTGAGTAAATAATTAATTAAGCTCAACAACGAAAAATATCAGATACAAATATTTTGGTTAAACAAACAAATAAATATAAAGATTTTGAACTTAAAATGGAAAATAAATATAGTACCCAAAAAGCAGTTGTTGTACATATAGTAAGGCTTAGTAGGTTACTAGGTATGATCAAGAAAGGAGGAGAGAAGCGCCTTAAGAAAATAATTGGTAGCACTATGATTACAAAATATTAAAAAAAATTATTCTATTTCGGACTGGTCATCTACTAATGAAAAAGTCGCTAGTGTAAATAAAATATAAATATCTTCCAGGTTAAACATAACATTCAATTAATATTTGTGCAAAAGGAATGCACATGTATACTAGCTTTCTTTATTCCCAATACAAGGATGCAATAAGAGATTGCACTATACAAAAAAAACAAAACCAAAAAACGGCAAAAAACAATGTAATAGTAATAATAATAATAATAACAACAACAACATAAACATGATATACCCTTGCGCAAAGTAATAGAAACAACAGATTTACTCTCCTTTTGTTTCACCATACAGTCAGTTTTACACCCACTGGACTGACAGGGTGTAATCGATTTCTGTTTTTACCTCAGATTAGCTCATTTGCAGTAATGTGCATTAATATGTTTCTATTTTCGGGGTGTATTATGAACTTCGAAAAATAATATGTCATCCGTGATTACATTAGATTTTCATCACGCCCAGACACTATTGTGTCGACTGTCGATTAGTTGTCCTACGACCATTGTCTGCGATGGACATTACGCCATAGAAGCGTACAAAAATTGTGACGGTGTACGAACTCATTGGCAAGTCTTACTAGTGAGCAAATCAAAGTACTATAGACTGGCCCTGAAACTACCGTGATTTAAATCCAATCGAGAATCTGTGGTCAATCTGCAAGGAACGACTTCGTGGAATGGACATGTGAAGTACTAACATGTGCACTGGGTCAAGTTTCATTGGAAAAAATACAAAAAAATAAAAGTAATTAATAATTCATTTTCAAATTAATTTGCACAAGGGTGTAGAGTGACCCAATATCTACATGGGGAGGAAACTGTAAGAAACTAGTATAAACATCACCCACACCAAATTACTGAAATAGGACCTATAACAATGTTATGCATCTTTACATGACACACATATAGAACATCCAAAGCTAATCGCCCAGATATCGTGATCAAAGACCACAAAAAGAGAATGTGCTTTCTTATTGATATTACAGTCCCTGTAAATTGTAATGTATCTTTAAAGATCTTCAAGGATATTGAAGTGGGAATCTAAAAGATGTGGCACATGAGGATATCAATAATTTCAGTTGTATTTTGCGCCCTTGGATTGATTGGAAAAGGTTCCGAAAGACAGATAGAAGGGTTTCCTGTTAGGCAATACCTTAAAGAAATATAAAATGAGAACGTATTCACAAGTACAGCTAATACATTAAGAAGGGATTTTTCGCTGTAAAATCTGTGTAATTATATTCTTTGTTTTTTTTTTAAAAAGATGCTAATTGGAAAATGCCATGCTCTCATTTTTGACCTTAGGTCAGGAATGAATACGACAGAAACCAATGGAAATAATAATGTATTAAAGTTCGCAAAGGTAAAGTGATTCGTTTCTCTTTCTGGGCGTCACTTTCTCTGCTGATATGAAGTGGAAAATCTATATTGAATCCATTGTTAGGACAGCTGCTAATAAACTCGATTCCCTAAATCGGCCGAGACAAGTTTTCTCTCCAACATCTATTTTAAAAAATTATACATATACCATTCTTCCATGTTTAGCATATTGCTGACACGCAGAGTCCATTGGCCTGGCTATTTATCTTAATGTTGAAGCTTAAATAAGCATGGAATAATACAACACAAAATGTACGTTAACAAAATGTATTGAAACAAAGAATAGGTACACAATATTTACAGTTAGTTTGGTATATTCTTGGGAAGACTGTTCCTGCATAATGGGTTGACTAAATCGCAGTCGGGCAGAGTCTCTGGATTCAATTTCTTAATCTCTACTATCTTCTTATATGGTCGGTAGTCCGCTTATGTAAATTAGGTGTATCATACACAACACTTAATCTCCTTGATAAGATCCAAAGAAGAATCTGCATTATTATTGGTCCTGATCAGTCACTTTCTCTCTATGACTTTTCTACTAATATTTGTTTAGTAATTGCTCGAAAGTACTCGCTGTGTTAGCTAGAGTTTTTGAATTTTTAGTTGTTACTCATATTCTCCCAACCATCACACGTGTTCATCCGTTAACAAACAATATAAATGCGATACATCAACCCCAAACCTGTATATATGAATGATATGATCCCTGTTCATAAATTCCAGCTGCATAAGGTCTTTTACTTTATACAAGCTTTCGTCTGTTCCTACAGACATCCTCAGGTATGGAAATAGATTTTGTTCTTGTTTTTACTTCTAGGTAATAAGAGGACAACGAAAATAAAGATGAAATCCGAAAAAATGCTATGAGAAATGTGTTATTGTTTTGGAACGTGCGGTCGCAAATCTGAGTTTGAATTTAAATTTTAAGATTGTGCGTTTTTGTACAAAAGAAAATTATTTTTTACTGGTAGATTTTCCCTCTATGTGGCATGAACTATTTTGTTCAATAATTACAGTAATGTCACACTTATGATCCGAAAGTTGCACGTTGGATCAGTTATTTTAGTTTCAATTAAAGGTGTAAATTATAATTTATAAATTCATGAATCATCCATACAAAAACAAATATAGAGGTTAATAATTTAAATGGCGAGAATACATCTTCGAAAACAATATAAATGAGATACATCAACCGCAAACCTGTATATGAATGATATGATCACTGTTCATAAATTCCAGTTGCATAAGGTCTTTTAATTTTTACGAGCTTTCGTCTGTTCCTAGAGACATCCTCAGGTATGGAAATAGATTTTGTTCTTTCTTTTACTTCTCGCAATTTAAATCATTAACCTCTGTATTTGTTTTTTTTATGAATGATTCATGAATTTATAAATTATAATTTGCACCTTTAACTGAATATATATATATATATATATATATATATATATATATATATATATATATATATATATATATACGCAGTTTTCTATGAGGCGTAAATTTTTCCTTGATGCATATATATATATATATATATATATATATATATATATGTATGTATATATGTGTGTGTGTGTGTGTGTATGTATGTATGTATGTATGTATATATAGAGAGAGGAGAGAAAGAGATAAGAATAAATATACATATATACCTATATATATATACATAGATCGATATATATATATATATATATATATATATATATATATATATATATATATATTTATGATTACTATTATTATTACTATTTATTAAAGAACATCAAGCACTTAAAATTCCATAGGTAATAATTTTTATTTCATGAGAACTCTAAAAAGTAAACAGCAGGTCTCAATCTTCGAGACCTACAATATATATATATATATATATATATATATATATATATATATATATATATATATATATATATATATTGTGAGAGAGAGAGAGAGAGAGGAAGAGATAGATTGATAGATAGATAGATGAAGAGTGATAGATAGAGTTACTATACCAATCACATAAACCTCAATGACTGAAATGTGCTTTAACAAAATTTTCCAAATGATACAATTTTTTACCAAACTCAGCCGGGTTGACCACGTGTTCATATGTTGAGACTGGCGGGTCTGCACTTGGTGGCCAGGAGCTCAATACTTCCTTAATTGCTAGTGATTTCCTTCCGCTATCATCTGAGGACAGTAACAATTTTTAATAATAATAAAAATAATAATAATATTCATATAATGAATTCTTTTCTTGTACCATACGTTATAAAGCTGGAACCGGAAGTAAAAGTACAAATTGAAACCACAAACAGGATTTGGATAAGGAATCGAAGAAATTATTGAATATGTCTGTTGACGTAATTCCTGTAATAATGAGTTCTCTTGAAACATCATCTAGAATGTTGAAAGAACGCTTCTAGAAAATTGGAGTGTAGACCTCCACAAAACGGCCTTCATTTATAATGCAAGGATTCTGCCAAATGTTATTGACTTATGAAAACTCTTGCTCTCATCCACAATCAAGAATAGAACTTACATTAGCTGCATCAATATGCGACTGTAAAATAATAATAATAATAATAATAATAATAATAAATTTATACATACGAATTATGTCCGAAAAAATATGAACCATCAAGTGAATTCGGAAAAGTACAGGCTTTGTGGTATGATGTTGAAAAATATAACCAACATCATTCGCGCTTGCGTAGTATGAATACAAGCGACTCCTTGATAAATTGACCGCCCGTCTCCATTTGTACTTCTCTAAGATGTATGATCTTGAAATCAGCGAGACATGATGCCGCCACATGCCAGAGATAGCGATAGAAAATGGACAAGTCAAGATCTTTTGGTATTTAAACTTCTAAAGAGATTACGTGCTTGAGAAATACAAACCAACCTTGTCGAAAAAAACAAATAATATACAAAAAATAAAGAAAGAGATGTATTTTTATCGAGGCATCATCAATATCAACGTCAAAATAGTTAAAAGCTTAAAATCGTACAGCGAACTCCTGATTGGCTTTCAAACCTCTGATGAAATCCCACCCATGAATGAAATACTTAAGCAGAACCAATTATCTTCTTGTTCGAAAAAAACGAACAAAACGATATGAAAACTGCTGTACGTTCTATAAATAAAATAAGATATTCCAAACGCGCCTCAGGAAGATTTAAATACAAATTGGAAAAGCTGATATAGAAGTCAAAAGGCCGCCCTCTATTGAAGAAGGGCAAAAATCTTAGACGAATAATTGGAGCAGCCCAAAGGAATATAATCCTATTGAAGAAGGGATCAAATGTGAAAACCAAAGAATGAACTATAAATCTCCGTAAGAATGGAAAAGTATAACCAAGAATAATGTTAGGTAAGATCTAACGAAATCCCAAAAATGGAAATCTCAAAGAAATGACAATGTACCGAATCTTTGGTTCTATCATCTCTCATCAAACGATAAAACCCTTGCGCAAAAATTATCAATGCTAATTAATAATCCCAATGAAGTGCCAGAATGGATCACCGAATGTATTACATATCTGCTACCAAAAACTATTGAAACAGATTATCTAAAATCATAGACCAATAACATGTCTGCTTACCACATATAAAATGATCACGTCAGTTCTGACGAACTGTACGTACTCTTTTCTCGATGTAAACAACATTCATCTCTTAAAACAAAATGGATGTCGGTGATGTTCATATAATTCCAAAGATCAACTACTGATATACAAAATGATCCTTGAAAATTGCAGGAAAAAAGATATAAATATCAACACATCATGGATAGTTTAACGTAAAGCCTTTAATAGTGTGCCACACTCTTGGATCCACAAGTCTGTGGAATTGTACAAAGTCTCCTCGGTGATAGTAAATTTCTTTCAATATATCAAGTGACTGTAGAAAGCCGCATTAAACTTAAATCACACCAACGGTACTATAACTTCCAATCGTTTGAACATACGGCGAGGAATTTTCTAGGAAACTCTTTGACTCCACTTCTGTTTAACTGTCAGTCATATCTTTTTCGAAAGACGTAACAATAATAGATTTGGATACAAAGTAAAGAAATTGTTTAAATATTAATCTAGATGGATGATCTCAAACTCTTTAGACAGCAATGACTTGAAGGACCTACTCAAAGCTGTCAAATGTATCAGTGACGTCATAAGTATGGATTCGATAAATGTGCAAATGAAACATACAAGAAAAGGAGAATTACAAAAAGATACTCACTTGATGTCGGTTTTGCATCAAATATTAAGGAGCATGAATAAGAAGGCGCCTATAGATATTTTGGAATCAACAAAAGAGATGGAATACAGCATATCCAAATGAAGGACAATGTAAGAAAAGAATATTACAGGTGTATATGTGTGCTGTTAAAATAGAATATCATCTATGAACACCTTAGAAATAAAGGAAGCCAATAAATTCAAAATTGAATTTTAAATGGCTGAAGAAATTAAAATAGACAATACACATACTGTAGCGGAAAAGAAAGCAAGAGCAAATGCAATGAACCAAATACACAAGGAACAATGGCAAGATAAACATCTTCATGGTCTTTAATATTCTGTCCGTACTTAAGAAGCTGATTCAGGCAAACGCCGTACCCATCAGTAGGGTTAAAAGCTGAAACTGAAGGTTTTATTCTTGCTGTACAGGACCAAGGCTTGCTGACTAGATATTACCAAGCACACAGACTGAAAAATTGTCTTGGACCCGAAATGCAGTTTCTGTGCTAAATATCAAGTACCAGTTGACCATATTCTATGATGTTAAAAGCCACTGAATATAACATTCGTCATTGGGAAATAAGCACCATTTACGGGAAGAAAACTTCAAGAACCTTGTACAAACATCACACAGATACACTATCAGATACCTCTAACAATTTCATGGGAATTTACAATACAAAAAGAGTGATCAATCAATGCTAATTGCCCCTATATCAGATATCACAAAAACTGAATGTGCTATATTATTAACATGGCAGTCCCTGCAGACTGTAATGTATCTTTAAGGGTTAAAAAAAAAACTGCATCGTTTTTGAAGTGGAAACCCCCAAAAAATGTGGTACATGAGTACGTCAGTGATTCTAATTGTTGCAGTACTCCTGGGATGTATTGGAAAATATTCCGTTAGGCACAGTAGAGTGATTCCTGATAGCGTATGCTTTAAGGAAATGCAAATATTTGTATTCACAAGTACACTTCATACTTTCTGATATGCTTTTTCTATGCATAATGTGTAGGATTTTTTTTTGTTTTTGCTCAAGAGAAATGTCGTGATGCTATTTTGGTCTTTAAGTCTCTGGTTGGGGCCCAGAGGAAAATGAATATACAACAAAATAAAATAATAATAATAATAATAATAATAATAATAATAAGAAGAAGAAGAAGAAGAAGAAGAAAACAGTTTCTCATCTAGCACTTCTTGCTTGTGGAAATCTGTTCTGGCTTCTTGCTTTCCAGTTAAGTTTGACTTTAAAAAAATTAAATGCGATGCCAATCGTCATCTTGTATCTACTGAATTCTTGCTTGTTCTTAATAATTTTCTTTTTCGTGGATTCTTTCGCACTCAGTAACACCTTGCGTCATAGTGGCTTTATTGCCTTTGTTTAAGTGAAATGATTAAAATATATCTCCGCTATCTGAATGTAGTGGTAGTAATAATAATAATAATAATAATAATAATAATAATAATAATAATATTCAGAAGAAGAAGAATAAAGAAAAAGTAGAAGAAGAAGAAATGTCTTAGAAGGCAAAAGTAATCAAAGTTGTTCTTCGAAATACCTTTTGATATGATCTCGAACAATAACTACTGTTACTTTTGAAGATATGACCAATTATCTCAGTTTCATAAGTGACATAACTGCTGGTTTTTCTTACTAATTGTGTTTTCTCTTAATTAAAATGTATTTCCCTCATCCATATCTAAGTGTCCTTACCGATCCTATATTTATTACTCTCTTTTGCTTTCCAATCGTCCGCTATCTTCAACCTTCACAGATATTTTCTATTTATTATTGGAGTCGTTTACCATTGTCTTCCCTACGCTTTGGAAATCAACATTATAATTCTCTTATATTGTTGAAGCCTTCCCTGCTATTTAAGCAATATCTTGGTGAATATGGATGCATCGTTTCTTACTTAGGGGTGGGGTGCTTCTTTCATGAGATTGTCCAGCATTCACTATCTTATAGGAGATTATATGCTGCATTCGTCAATCGAACCATATCTCTTTCGTTTCGAATTACTTCTTCATCTGTGATGAGATTGTTCGACTTTCACTGTCATATAGTCGCTTAGATATTACAGAGAAGTTCAGCAATGTTTTTTCATTTTATCTATTTCTTAATATGTTGCTATACACGTGACCGTCGTAAATCTGTCTCATTTTCCTAACTTACTGTTTCTTTTCTATATGTGCTTGATTTTAACTTTAGGACTAAGTAACCATATAATCATTATTATATGTTGTCAGCGAAAACGGCAGGCCATGGAGTGTATTACTCATTGGCGTGAGCAAATGAAAGAGGTATAAAAATGAATCTGTCCAAGTAATTTAGTAAGAAACGACGGAACATATGACACAGAAATATGAAAATGAATGCTGGACAACCTCGGCTAAGATGAAGAAAACTGGAGTCACTGTAACGTAGTTTCTAGAGAATGATTAGCGAGTTCCATACACAGAATTATGATAGGATCGAGGCAGTTTTAAGGAAAATAGGAACAAATTATTATGGAGGCACGGATGAGATTTATGTGACTCCCAAGTAGAAAAGATTAAAGGTAGAATCAAAAAACGCCAACGTAGTTGGTATGGATAAAGAAAAATAAAACAAGGAGACCTTGTGAACGGATAGTAGAAAAAAGGTCATACGTGCATTTAAAAGGGAAGCTACAAATACAAGAGAACAAGATTGATATGCAGGAAAACTAAGGAAAGATAATGACATGACATAAACAAAGATAGATGGCAATGTATCACATGTTACTTTGAACCCAAAATTACAAGAAATTATGGCGGATCACGTGACCTTTGGACAGTTGCCCGAGTGACATTTGGCCGAACGGACATTTAGCCGATGGACATTTGGCCGAAATAGTTGGCCGAGAGACATTTGGCCGAGTGATATTTGGCCGAACGGATATTTAGCCGATGGACATTTGGCCGAAATAGTTGGCCGAGAGACATTTGGCCGAGCCTTTGGCCGAACGGATATTTAGCCGATGGACATTTGGCCAAATAGTTGGCCGAGAGACATTTGGCCGAGTGATATTTGGCCGAACGGATATTTAGCCGATGGACATTTGGCCGAAATAGTTGGCCGAGAGACATTTGGCCGAGTGATATTTGGCCGAACGGATATTTAGCCGATGGACATTTGGAAATAGTTGAGACATTTGGCCGAGTGATATTTGGCCGAACAATATTTAGCCGATGGACATTTGGACGAGAGACAGTTGGCCGAGTGATATTTGACCGAACGGACATTTAGCCGATGGACATTTCGCCGAGAGATAGTTGCCCCAGAGACAGTTGGCGGAGTGATATTTGGTGAACGGACATTAAGCCGATGGATATTTGGCCGAGAGAAATTTAGCCGATGGACATTTGGCCGAGAGACATTTGGCCAAACGGGCATTTAGCCGATGGACATTTGACCAAGAGACATTTGGCCGAACGGACATTTGGTCAATGGACATTTCACCGAAAAAGTACAGGTAAAAATAGTAACAAGATATATTTTAATATTTTATTTAGAAGTATTATAAAGTAGAATAAGACTAATAATTACCACTGCATTTCAAGTAATTAAATTACTAAATCTAAATTTAAAGTTAAATGTTGTCTTATTTCAATATTTGTTTATTGAAATTAGTATTTTTAAATATATTTGAGTGTATTTGGGTAAAAAGTACCACTAAATTATTTGAATTTGTACTTAACAGTATGATAAAAGCTAGCTCATCCATTTAAGATAATGATGATTATAAGTGAAATTGAAAGATCTTTCATATTGTAGAAGTATTTTTTGTCGTATATTGTGCTTTTTCTCAAAATACTTATCATCTTACAGTAATATTTGAAGTAAAATATAATATATACAAAATAGATTTTTTTTTAAAAAGCCTGTCAAAATAAACGAAAAATTATAAAGTAATACAGTAAATAAATATAAATATATGTAGCACATTACGATAAAGATTGTGACATACATGTAAGTACGACATTACATTTTCGGCTAAATATCCATTCTGTTATATGTCCGTCGGTCAAATATCCGAATACCGAAGAATCAGGATCGTTCACATTCAGGAATATAAAAAGGAATTAGTGTTTAAGCCTTGGTAAAAATACAAAAGAAACCTATTTTAAATGTTATTTATTCTTTAGAAAACGGTAAGTGTTTTCCAATATCAAGATTGGCGGTAAATATTTTCCCTCCTTAATTAACATTTACCTGACAAAGGAAAACGTTAGTAAAACGTAGACTTTCCAAGGATAATTTTCAAAGTAAACAAGTAAGATTTCCTTTTGTTGGTTGATTCATTTTCTATTGTTTCCCCGACCATTTACAGATTATTTAAAACCAGAAAATATTTTTAAATTGCAAGAATTTGTTCTTAGAGATAACTAGCAGTAGAGCCCGGCGTTGCCCGGGAAGGTAACAGTAAGAGATAGATCAAGTATCGACCATCATAAAGACTGAAAAATAAAATTGACAAAGATTATTGTTTAAGATTGTTGGACACGCATGTCTTAATTAGTTTTTTTTTAAATTTTCTTTTCGAATTGGTCAAACTCAAACAAAAACATTGTTTTCAATCGTTATGAGTCTATCGATTGAATAGAATTTTATTATAAACAATTGTCTTGTAAATGGAATTTTTAAAGCATTCTGAATGTAAAAATAAAGAAAAAAGTGTGCAAGACAATAAGAAACGCTACCTGCCAAAAAAAAAGTGAAGTTTTGTTGAAATCGGTTGAAAAATGTCGGAAATCCGATCCCATATATAAACGAACAGACACACACCCACACACAAACAACCTGGGTTTTATAATAAGTATAACTCGATAACTCGATATTAATAAGTATAACTCGATATGAGTTGCCCCCATTTCATTAATGCCTCTTAATCGTGTTTTTAAATTGATTTCATGCAAAAACAATTGTGTTTTTCCAATTCTTGGCGCTGGCATCACCACCGCAAGGTAATTTTACGTAGTCCTGTGAAGTTTTGTTGAAATCGATTGAAAAATGTAGGAAATCCGATCCAATATATAAACGTACACACACAGACACACACACACACACACACACACACACAATCTGCGTTTTATAATAAGTAAGATAATGGTTTTAAAGACACACGTCTTACTAATTAACCTATAGCTGGGGTTTTAATAGGTGGATTCGTATATTTCCCAAAAACCTAATTAGAACTCGGCTCACCAATTAACAATTCCGAATCATTATCACACATGAAAGCTTACAGCGCCAGGGATTCCCAAACAGTCACGCATTTAGCTACTAACCAGATGAAGCGGTGTTTGAACGTAATGTGGCCGTAAGTCTCAGAAGGCTTTTATGATTGAAACCTGTCAGATTTGATTTTCCAAAAATTCTGCTCTGTGCTGTATTAATCTAATCCGATAGAAATTCAGCATATGTCGACCAAAGCGAGAGAACACATTGACCGACATGCAAAGATGAAAAGAGCAATATAAAATTTCATAAAACTAATACACATAAAAGATGGAAGGCTGGTGTGATGATAGCATTAAAAGAATATTCAAAGGAAGAAAAAAAATAAAAAAGAGGAAAATATGACCAAACTTCAGAAAACATAAGAATATGGCAATGAGAGCTGTTGACAGAAATATTATGATGTAAAGACCTAATATCTAACGATAATAGAACTCTTCGTTCTAAATTCATGAACTCCTTCATCATCATCATCATCATCATCATAATAATATGGGAATGAGAGGTTTTGGCAGAAATATGATGTAAAGACCTAATATATAACGATAATAGAACCCTTCATTCTAGAAATGCGTGAACTGCTTCATAATAATAATAATAATAATAATAATAATAATAATAATAATAATAATAATAATAAAAACTGTTTCGATTTGAGGTCAGGAATTAACATATTCTCTCATATACTGATTCGATAATATTTTGCCATCCTTCTCTGTCCTCTGAGAGTTTGCAGATTCGTTGCAGATCTTCGTTGGTTGCAAACTTCTCCAAAGGAAAATGGGATCTTTCTGTCTTGTTCTTTGCATGTCTCGGTTCAGTGTTGTGACTATGGTGGTTCTTGGATGACCTCTGAACTTTTTGAAGTCAGTCCTTTCAAAGAAAATCCCCATGATTTTGTTAGCTGGACACTCTGAATCAATTCTGCTTGTTCACATTCGTATGTGCTTTCCTAAACATTGAGCGGTATTACAGACACACGCTCTTATAATTTCCACCACCGATGTACATTATCCCTCCATTTACTCTTGACAACAAATCCGTTTCTATAATGCTTGCATTCTGTCTCTAAACATATCAGATGGTGTTTGTTTTTGCCGATGTTACTGTTCAGACTAAGTCTAATTTTTCATTTTGCTAATATTGTCTTTCTCAGCATAGAACGTCATAAATAAGTAGTTACTGCGTAGCAGTAACTGCAGCAGTCATTACCTACTCCACTAACAACTGCTTGCCAAAATGAAATAAGCTTGAATAAAAATGAATATTTTTTTTATAATATGGTGTTCACCCTTTACCAGGACCTAAGGGCTCTCTGGCGTAGACGATGTTAATTGAATAGGTACAGTTTATGCTGGAATATAAAAGTTAATCGTAAACTGAAAGCACCCAATTGAGAGATGGTTTCACTAGACAATGCTTCCTCGGAAGAAGCTGAGCGGTTTGAATTACAGCTCACCAATGGATTATAGAGTGAATTAGTTTTGTTCGCTACAATGTGCATGAAATGGTGGGTTTTAGCCGTGAAATTTAGCACTAGGGTAACAAAGGATTATCGTTCCCGGGGACACTTTCCCCAGTAATAGCTATACAGCAGCGAAGGGCTTGCGACATGCTCGTCTGTTAATAAGGGGCTGTCCAGTGCAAAATAATTCGTCACCCACAAACATGTGGCTAGGGTTTTGAACTCTATCTAGTGTGGAAAGCTAAGACTAGGCTGCTCGTATTCAGAAATATTTCAGTTTTGGTCTGATCTGGCTCTCTTGTATAGGAAAGTCATGTACCAACTGCAGGGGTACAGGGAACCAACCATTTTCCCAGTGTATTTAGCGATAGATCATATGTATGAGCTCCACGTGAGGTCTGAGTTTAAAATAGCTCCCAATAGGCTCGCATAGCAAGGGGCCTCCCTAAAGGGAACAACGGTCCATCGTGATTGCTGAGAGTTCTGGGTTCGATCAGCGATGGTGGAATGTTACTAGTTTGGTTTCCAAGGTATTAAATGTAACTAGACAGTTATCCGATACTGAGCTGTTAGTGCTAATGTCAGAGAAGATATCAGCTGCCAAGCTCCGGTCTGCTAAGGCTTCGAGCGGGTACGCCTATACCGTTGTTATATCAACATAGATATACACAAATGATGGGAGTATACTGGTAGGAATCTCATTTAAGTAAATAGGAAGATGGTTAGACCGAGAAGCGAACTTTAAGCGACGCCTGTTGAGATCGCTTGCGCCTCGGATGACTACAAATTAGTCTCGGGAAACTAATAATCCACAGGGAGATACACTAGACACACCGTCCGTCGTGTCTTGATAGGCCTCTCAAAGTATAACAATCTCCCCGTAGAAAATGCGCAGAAAACAATACTGTTCCGTCTACCGGACATTAGCTTTTCTTTTGTTTTTATTCTGACACTTATAGTTGATAAATGTCATTCGAACTTGAGAATAACTTTTAACACTTCTAGACTTCATTTGTACGCATCTGAGCTGATACTTAGATTTCTCGGGTCTCTTTTACAAAAATCGTTTTTATGGTGACAGTGTCCTTCCATAAGGCGTTTTCCTGAGTCAGCTTTCCTTATAGAATATTCCGACTTATTTTACCGTCGTCCATTCCTATGATATCTCCAAGACAGCGAAATTTCCTTTGCTTCAAGAGGATGGACATGCTGGTTTTCCCATATCACATTTGTTGTGAATTTTGTACTGAGGATCCTTCTTCTCTGCACCGTCTCCTTTCTTGAGATAGGCGATCATATCTTTCCAGAACGTTCATGTGTGCTTGGCACCATTTTTCTCCCTTTGGTAAGGTTGCGGTTTGGCTTATACTATCATTCTTCACCTAGAGATTCCGGTAGTTATCTGAAGAAAGCGTTGATTGAAATATTGCTATTCAAAATCCAAATAATCAAATTACTTGTCCAACCAATTCACGGTGCCGCCTACCATCAGGACCTAGGCGATAATAACCCTCCAAAGCTTTCTCGTATGCTTCGTAGCATTTTTCGCTCTTTCATAAGGTTCTATTTGTGATACCCATCCACACACACTCATGTCTTCCTCTATATCTCTTCCCCTTAATATGCCCCGTGAGGGTTGAGTTTTCCAATATCTTCTTCGTGTCCATGAGATTTCAACTTTCTTTTCTTATTGCGTGTAGCAGTTCTCTTTCTCTTGCCATTTTCTTTTAGACTTCCTTTCTTTTATAGTCGCCTCCTCTATGGAATAGTCAGTATTCTTTGGTAGAACCACACTGATGTTACTTCCCCTTTTTTCTTTATCTATGGGGATATTGTCCATATAAGCGGACCACAGAGCAATCCAGTATTCTTTTCTTCGATTCTAACGATTTTTTCGTTTAGCAGTATCTCTTGCTTAGCTTTTGGGATGCATTTTTCGCTAGTCCAATGCCTGTTCGAATATCGGTCTCATAATTTCAATCTTCTGCATAAATGCTTCTCAGACATTTTAACTTGTACATGTTCTTTATAATTCCAGCCCATAACTCACCATCTAGGACATTTCAGCTTGCTGATGACCCTACTGTCAGTGTTCTTGCAGTTCATATTCATTCCTTTTTCTTTTGTTTTTTTTCTACTACCCTGTACAGAAGGTCCTGTAGGTTACTTTTTACGAGTCAGCAATCAACACAGAACTACGAAGGATAAAAATTTGAGTATATCCATGATCATCCACTTCCTGGAAGGGACATTGTGGAATCTTCCACAACAGCCAGTTAAACCCTGCTAGGAAATGCACTATTCCTGTGTGAGTTTCACCACCACCATCTTACAAAATATATAACAAGACGTCAGACGTTAAAGAACATTACTATTTCACGCAAGTACGAACTCTAAAATCTCTTCTGATCTCTTACAAACTTTACCAATCCACAATTCCAAACATGCTAAAGGAACTTATTAATCTAAACTACAGTTTAATAATTACTACTTCTTTATGAGCTTAGGTACAAATATTACCTAGTCTAAGAGACACAACTCTGTCTAACCTTTTCAGTTCACATGCATGTATATCAAATACTTATTAAATTCAATTGTTATGATTTGAAATCATTACATTCTTTTTTGCATTTTATACTATGTGCTATTTACGTCAAATATAAATTGCATTGCATCCACACATTGTCCTTAATTCCGCTTTTCCTAGCCAAAGTTAAATGTATGTAGTACACACTGTGACGCCCTCCGTGTGTGTCGCCGCTCCAAACGTGACGTCCGCCTGTCTGCGTCAGTCGTGCTATCCTGTCTTGTGACGACCAACTGGCTTGGTATTGGTCGCGGCAACAAATGTGACGTTCTAACTTTTTGGTGATTCGGATGGGAATCTGGTTAGATTCGGTATCAGCCTCGTCGTTCCCAGCTGGCTTCCAACGTCTGGTTACCGAAGTAACTGCTTTGATTTCTAGTCTAACCTACCCACGTTGTGAATTGATCTAGGCAGACGAAATCAATCAGTCGCTGGGCAGTACTGAAAGCTGAGTTCGAATAAGGGTGATATCGCACAAGTATGTGTAAAAGAAAATAAAATAATAACTCGAAAAGTTCAAATGTGTTAAAAAGTATAACATTATTTTATATCTGGTTGCTGAATATAGGACTAAGTCTTTCTCCCAAACCGCTATATGGATTCGTGAAACGCTGTTTTTGTTAGGCGAGTCTAAACATCTTAAGTTGTCTGTTCTTTAAGAAACTGGTTCTTGGTGTGTCTTCAGGCGATATTCGTAAAACTTGTTTTGGTGGTATGAGTCCAAGTCGTTCTTCAAAATAAATTGTTCTTGGATTGAAGTTGAGTTCGGAATTGCGTGAATCTTAGTCAGCTAATGCGTTGTGGGTCTTCAGAGCTCCCAACTTAAACTCGAACTCACTGGAACTGGAAACTCTGGAAAACTGAACTGATTTCGCTCGCTGCGACTTTGCTTATATGGACGCCGACCCAAAACCGGGGTGGGCTCGTCGGGGTTTGAGGTTCCTTGATCATTCTAAATCCACAGCCCACTTCTTTTGTTTTCGGTCAGGAATTTTCCACTCCCTTCCATTTTTGGAAGTCTTCTCCTACTCCCACCTTCTTCTGTTTTCATATGGGTATCTCACCATACCCTCAGAGGGCGTCAATGGTTTTCCCTCTCTTTCGCAGTGACATCTCATACCTATCCCTTCATTGGGTGGTCGCAGGCCTCCCCCCTTCATCACATGATCACCTCCGCCTGACTCTCGTTAACATTCAGCCAATGGGCGCCCAGCAGTGTGGGTATGACCAGACTAGCCTTGTTTTCAAAAAAAAATCTTGCTCGAAGAAAAAAAATTATCTTTTCTTTTTCTTTTCTTTTTTCCTTCTTTCTTTCTCTTTTCTTTCGTAGTGTGGTCCCTTAATCGCAGCTCTTATACTCAATGTCACCTGGTACCTATCAATAAGTTTTTCGCCAATTAACAAGTGGGTGGTCAACCAGACACACTCACTCTCCGGCGCCAACCACCGATACGATAAAACAATTTCGCCAATTCACAGCCGAATTTATATGGAAGTCGTCAACGAAATTTTCGCCAATTTCTGATACAATAGTTTCGCTGTCATAGTCAAATTCCAACACCACCCAGATGCGTTGTCCAAACGATATCTTCCCATCGACAAAGACTTAACCTATGGTTTGGTTTTTCTTTGTTTTCGCAACTCGTGTGTGGTCAACGGACGACCTATTAAATTTTTATCTCTTTAGAATTCTGTGGAAGCCCCAAAATGGCATTCCCATGACACAGTTAAATGTTTATCTATTTAGAATTCTGTCTCTGATGCCAGCTAGCCAATCTGGAAATTCGTCAATTAGCTTTTCGCCGTCACCAAGCGGTTGGCCCGTTAGACGCTTTTACATACTGTCGTTATCTACTCCCGATAATATATGTTCGCCACCATGACACAGTTAATTTTTATCTATTTAGAATTCTCGACAATGGCAATAAAATTTTTGCCATTTTTCCTTGTCAAAATAACACCGCTTAATGTCCCTTTCGTGATGGCTTTCTTTTATCATCTAAATTTAACTCTCGCCTTTCTTTCTTTTTTTGTCTTTCTTTCCTTTTCCTTTTCTCCTTCTAGCAGCCCTAAATGGTGTCACAACACCCTTATATAATGGTGACAACCCGCTACAATATTGGTAATACCGTCGTAAGAACAATGGTAACCCGTACGTTCAGTTTAACGGCAGCTACAATAATGGTCATTCCGTCGTTCAAGTTAACAGCAACTACAATATTGGTGACCACGACGTTTAGGAAAGGCCACGACAACATGATACATATATACAGAATATCTCTGTGAGATTGAACTTGTCCAGTCATTTTTTTAAGTTTAAAGGCGGTTAACCGACATTTTGTTCTTTTTTTAGAATCTATAAGTCTAACATAAAACACAATTACCAATAATCAATTCTCCGACATCCAAATTATTTTGGCGTATTTGCCACAATGTTATATTAACAAGAAGTATACAAAGAAAAGATTATAGAGTTCAATCATTATTGTATTTATTGACTCTGGCTTTTTCTTGTGTAAAACTGTTCTTTCTGTCACTATTTGCTTTAAGGCATGCTAGTTGTGTTGCTTGGTTAGGAGGCACGGTAATGAATAGCGGCTCGGATTGAGAAACTGGAGAGCCGTGTTCGAATTTCAGTCGAATCCATGACATTCACTTAGGTGCTAATACCCTTGGGAAAGGTATGAATCCTCTTCTTCTCCGCCCAGCTATGGGCAAATAGCAGGACAGACTGAATTCTATAGGCTTGGATGGCAACTGGTCTACCGCAGAAAGAAATGGCAAACTACGGCGTGAAAAAATCTGCCTCGTCAGTTATGTATCGAAAGATGATCGCCTAAGCGTGTATCACGCATGGTATATAATTGACTCATTTGTTTAGCTTACAATATCCGTCCATGGAATTTTCAGCAAGCATCTGTAGAACTATATTTCTATTTTTTTATTCATCCGTTGCGAGATTATCCAACACCTTGCCATATAAGAGGATTGGTATCACGTATCATTCTTGCAATCATTAATTTGTCTTTGATTCTCGCTATTCCAATGAATGAAGGAATCCCGATTTCGCATTTTCCATCCTCTGTTTAAAGGTTTCTCAGTTATTTTAACTTCTTCATGTTTCTTTATAACTCCATTTCGTAATTCAAATCTCGGGATGTTGTATCTTGCTGATGGCTATACATTTTGTGTTCTTGCAGGTGATGTTTCGCCATTTTTCTCTCGCTTTCTTCTACCACACTCTCTACGGAGGTCATGTAATTTTGTTTTCTAAGCGGCCGTCGACACAGTATCATCTGCGTATCTTATAATGTCAAGATTACGCCCAACCATCGATAATAACTCCTGGTAGGGTTTCCAGTCCCCCTTAGGGTAGCGTTGTGTTAGATGTTGAATAACTCAAATCTGGAAAGAAGACATATATTTGCCTCAAGATTCTTCCTATTTATATGTATTTATTCACTTCATTTTCTATCCGCATGCAAGTGGTTTGCTTCCAATATAAATTCAAGATTATTTTAAAATCTTTTCTGCATACATATAGTTTTTTTTTCTAAACAGATAGCAGTGATTGGAAATCATTTAATAATAAATATTCTCAGTAGCACGGAAATAGTTAGGACTCTGAAATAAAGATCAAAGAGAGATGAGGATATTAGTCGGTTTAGTGCTGCTTTTCTTGAACTATCATTCTTCCTCTCAGAGATTCAGCTAGTTTTCTGCTTGCGGAAGAACGCGTTGATTGAAATATTTCTATTCAAAACTGAGCACATTACTTGTCCAACCAATTCAGGGTACCGCCTACATTCAAGACATAGTCGATCCTTGCTCTCCACAACATTATCGTATGCCTCGTAGCATTTGCTTCCCTTTGATAAGGTTCTAGTGCTGCTATCTGTCCACACAAGCTCACGTGTAACTCTATTTGTCTTGCCCTTAATATGCCACGTGAGGATTGAGTTTTCCAATAACTCCTTCCTCGTCATGTGTTCAAATTTAGCTGTCTTTTTCTGATTTTTTGTATCAGTTCTTTTCCTCTTGCCGTTTTCATTAAGACTTCATTGTTGCATACCCGATCCATCTATGGAATACTCAGTATCCTTCTGTAGAACCACACTTATGTTAGGTTCAGTTTATTTCATATCTGTGGGCTTAATGCCCATATAAGTGAATTGATACTACATAGCAATCCAGCATTCTTTTCCTTGTTTTTCACGATTACGATGACCTTGTAATTCGGCCTTACATTTCATCACTCCCGTGTAATCCTAAACATAACCCAGTCCTGATGGTTGGTAAATAAGACTATTTGCCCCAAACGCCTACTTAGTCTAAAGATCACGCAAAGTTAAAATTTTATTACGTAGCCTTGTTAGTGATGCATTATGCTCCAACTTACCACACTTATTCCACAAACGAAACCACGCTAGCTTCTCTGTATTCTATCGCTAATTACTCTGGCAGATATTCACGGGAGTTATATTCCTTACATCAACCAGTACAAACGGTCATAGCTATACTCAACATGCCGTCTTCACGTTGGCCAATCCTCACCTATTCCATTCGTTTTTTTGTTAATATGGAGCAAGTTTAAATCAGACAGCTTCTTTTTTTTCTCCAGAATTGTTGCTTTTTGGAACAGACTCACAAGTGGATACTTCCCCGAAAATAAACGCTAGGTCTCCTAATATCGAAGGTCAAGCGATGTCATACATGTCTTCCTAATATGCATTACTTAATTTCCGCCTTTCCTGATCTTGAGCAATCTCATTCAATAAAGCTGTACATTGAGTGGTCCTTAAGACTTGAATTGGTTGAGCTGACAGAAAGTAAAAAAAAAAATGGCCGAAAATGCGACACAGAAATCTGAAGCTGCTTTGGAATAGAACGATATGATTTCCAAGAGTTAACGAAATATTAAGTTATAGGAAAAAATTATTTATAAGAAACAAAAGAATGAGTATTAGACTGATCTCTAATATTAAACACTGTATACGTCAGGGGCTGACAAATAAAGGCGTGGCTCTACCGAAGGATGCTGTGCCACAATGGTGAAAGTACAACTCATTTGTAATTGATCTCGCGATACAAGCTTGCTGACCATTATAACTATCAAAGTGTCTCTCCTACCTTTGGAATATATGTGCAATAAGCAAGTTTTAAGGACAATGGGAGAAAAATATGCATTTGCAGAATCAGAAAATGGCAGTTGACATTTCTGGAATGCATGGTGAGATAAGTAGGCTTGAAGAATTTGAAACTCACAGGGAATATGGAAGGTAAGATGTGCAGAAACGTCGAGTAGCATATGTAAAGAAATTCTGTAAATGGTTGGTGAAACAGGGTGTCAGGTATGAGTAAGGAGAAAACATTTCTTAGTAATACAAAGCATAATAAGTCACATCCAAAAACACGTCATATATCTGGAGAATATGTATTATTTCAATATGTATAAAGTGTTTTCGGATTCAAATTTGAAATTCTGGAGATGAAATCTATAAGAAATAGAGGCAACATTGTATGTTTCTCGCGTTTTAAAAAAGCAAAAAATGAGTAACTCAGACAGGCGTGACTAAGCAATAAACAAATCTCCGAAATAAGTGATGGAATGAATGCCAGACAGAATATTACCGTCTGGGTTTTGTTACAATCAATAAACGACAAAATATTTTGACATGAAAATCCTGTGCAGCGTTACAATTTTCATACGCTTCCTTGGAGTACCGTCCATCGCAGGCAATGGCCGTAGGACAACTAATCGACAGTGGAGACAGTAGTGTCTTGGCGTAATAAACGTCTGATACAATCAGGGATGATGCAATATTTTCAATGCGAAACAAATTTCATCACAAACCCCGAAATAGACTCATGTTACTGCACACGCTGCATATGATCTGATCCGAGGAAAAATAGATATTGGTTACACCCTGTCAATTCAGTAGGCCTAAAACTGGCCTCGTGGTGAAAGAAAAGAAAATAAAGCTGTTGTTTCAATTAATTTACACAAGGTTGTACATATCTCCAAGCTCTATAAAGATTTTAACATTGGGATATTTTATGTGAAAGACCTTTGGAGCAATTTTTGTGTCGGTTTGATGGGTTTTTTGCTTCATTGATTCCTTCTCTACGGCTTATCAATTGAAGCTTGAAAATATTTTTAGATTGTAAGAATTTGGGGGGTAATATAGATTTACTGGTACAAATCTTATTAATTAGCCCATAGCTGCAGGAGAAGAGGATGATTCGTTCGTTCCCAAGTTTATGTAAGCAAATAAAATGAACCCAGCCAGACTTGGAACTCGGCTATCCTATTTTCAATTCCGAACCACACTATTCGCGCATGCATGTTTGCAGCACCTGATACTCCAAAGCGGTCACCTATATAGGTACTAACAATCATAAACTCGATGAATTACTTACTTATAAATATCTCAGAAAATGGCAGTTGACATTTCTGGAATGCATGGTGAGATAAGTAGGCTTGAAGAATTTGAAACTCACAGGGAATATGGAAGGTAAGATGAGCAGAAACGTCGAGTAGCATATGTAAAGAAATTCTGTAAATGGTTGGTGAAACAGGGTGTCAGGTATGAGTAAGGAGAAAACATTTCTTAGTAATACAAAGCATAATAAGTCACATCCAAAAACACGTCATATATCTGGAGAATATGTATTATTTCAATATGTATAAAGTGTTTTCGGATTCAAATTTGAAATTCTGGAGATGAAATCTATAAGAAATAGCGGCAACATTGTATGTTTCTCGCGTTTTAAAAAAGCAAAAAATGAGTAACTCAGACAGGCGTGACTAAGCAATAAACAAATCTCCGAAATAAGTGATGGAATGAATGCCAGACAGAATATTACCGTCTGGGTTTTGTTACAATCAATAAACGACAAAATATTTTGACATGAAAATCCTGACACTGAAATGGTTTAATTCTTGAACGTCTCAAAACAATGCAAAAGGTGTCAGAAAAAAGACAGTGCAATATAAATTCCATTTTTGTATAAAAGAAACTGATGTGATTTATAATAATTTGAAAACCAACTATAAATAATGAAATAATAAATTCAATTTTTTTTTTGAACTTACAAAAATAGACAATAATTATATTTTTGATATACCCGGTTTCTTTTCTCCCACATGATTGATACAAGGTCAAGCACATCTTTGAGGTCTTGTATAGTTTTGACGTGTCTACCTGACTGTGCGGCTACCCTGATTTCAGTTTAACCCTTTGAACCCTGAACAATTTTAAAACTTCTGCCCGAGTTCCTGTGTCAAAATTTGCAAATAATTTGTATGTAATATTTCACGGTAGATAAAAAAAATGGTTACAAGTGTTTACCTAACGTTCAAACGGTGGCTGAGCATTAAGTCATTTTTCTTTACCACTGTTCAAACGGTGGCTGGGCATTACGCCATTTTTCTCTACCACCGGTAAAGTGGTCAGGGCTCAAATGCTTAAGGGGCGTTTTAGTTGCTTTCTCTGCGGCTATACGTAGTAGATGACAGAGCATCTTCCGACACCAAGGACTTGTTTTTCATTCAAAAAGAAACTATGGTTGTCAGGAAACATGTAAGAAAACGTCTACAAACCTGAATCTTGCACTTCTTGTTTTCATTGGAATAGATTACCGTTGTTTCGAAAATTGTTTATACCATGAAAAAAGGCATGGACCCTGCTAGCTCTCCGAAATTGCATAACTGTCACAACAGTCTGGTTTGTCTTGCCTTGCATCGCAGTCATTATAGGATAAACAAAACAGGAAGCAATGCCCCCTGAAATTGTGAGTAATGTGTGAGGAATAGAAAATTAAAGATTTAAGAGCTCCAAAATACGGAAATGGTTTGCCGGTGTAGTACTTGAACTTCCGGAAACGACTACAGCTGCGTGGATAATCGTTATTTATTCATGTATTAGTCCCTATAGATAAATCTTATAGGCGATTCTTGAAAAGTGGATAGTCCAAGATTTCCGTAGACGTCGCCAATTTTACAACTGCGTCTTCCGACGCAAAATCAACACAAGGAATAAATTAACGAAAGTATTCACATTATGTCGACAATTTTTCAAATGAGGATTTATCTGGGTTTTATGACTTGCGCTTTGGTCTAGCGTTTGTCGTACAAAGTGAGATTGACGAGTTCGGATGAAATTCGTGCTGATAGCCTTGCGTTCGCTTTCAAACAATTGCCCTTGAGAAAGATATACATCCGTCTATTCGCCTTACAAGGGGCTATAAGCAGGCCAGACTGGGATGCATAAGCAGACAATAAACTATCTTTATTATTTCATCAGGGAATTAACTGTTTTGTGATGTCAAGGAACAATCGTTACCACTTTTGTGACGCCAACGAATACACGTTGTCACTTTCGTAATGCTTGTTGTAGATATATCTATTGAACTCCGTTGAAAAATACTGGTGTCAGACGCCTTCGAACATTACTCGCAGTAATAGTACTTTCTCTATAATACTCGCTCGAATAGTAATCTGTATAGTGATCCGAATAGAGAAATAGTGTAGTGAATAGAGCAGAGAAGAGCGGTCTGAACGGTAATAGAGGATAGACTAGAAATGGAGATCCGATTAGTAATAGAGAAATATAGGTCATTTAGAGGTCACGCGACTTCCTACTTATGCGTTTTTCCCGTGATCACGTGATCCACTTAATTCAATAATGGGATCGCCTCTGTTTACACTCTGGCGATCTATGTTCAAACTCAAGTATCGACAGCGAAATTTATTCCTATATAACAAACTAAAACTGAGATATCCCCCCACACACAAAATTTCATGCTGAATATGAATAATCTACGCTAGTGGACTAAATAAACGGTTTGTTTCGAGATTCGGACGTATATCAACTGAAGAAAACTGGAGCGTACAACGGCCGAAACGCGGTGAATATGGCAGTAAATAAGTGGACAACAGTCCGAACGAATTGAATAGTGTAAATACTTGCAATATCCCATCTGAGAAATAGAAACAAATCCTGAAGAAGGCCAGAGCGTGCAGAATGTTTCATACCAAGTTTAGCACTTTTTTTTACATTCACTTACGGGCCGATACCCTTGTGAACGGTATGAATCCTCTTCTTACCCCACCCCACCCAGCTATGGGTAAATAACAGGCCAAACCAGATTCTGTAGCATTGGAAATCAACTGGTCTACTCCAGGAAAAAATCTCTCTCGTCAGTCAGATATGGAAAGATACATGATCGTCTATGGCACATAACTGACTGACTGAGGATGTACTCAAACCTATACTGTTAGGAATTGCTAGTATGAATAATTCGAAGATGCGGGTTCCACTAGATAGTATTAGTGAAAACGTCGTTTAGAAATATACAAAGCGAGAGTATTAACATACAATTGTTCTACATGAGGATTGACAAGGATAAAAAAAAAGCTTGATTCTTTCCATCGAAAACAGTTTAAACATCTAACTCGTAAAATATACGGCCATATCACCAATTCCATATTAGAAAGACGATGAAAGACATATCCAATATCATACCGATTACGATGGAAATTATTTGGACATGTGCTTCGATTAGATATGCAATCTCA